>MAIP01000080.1:0-95257 GCA_001736125.1 Pseudozyma tsukubaensis | reverse complement strand
ATTTTCTTTTTGCACCGCCAGGCCATTCTGTCCTCTTGAAGCATATAAACCCCCCGCTCTCTTCTTCCCTCCTCCCCCACCACCACCTAGCATAGCACCAAGCGTCGTCTGCACAGTCCCCACTTTGGCCCACCTACTCAACTCCATCAAATCCGTCATCTCCCTCGGCAGCAGCTTATGCGCCAACGAACTTGCATCGTGTCTCTGCGTCACCCTGCCCTGTCGCTTCAGCACCGCTACTGCGTCCGCCTCGTTGATGGTTAGCACCGCATCGGTCGACTTGCGCGACGTGCGGGTGCGTGCTTGGGTGAGAAGATTGGTTGCAAAATCGGAGAAAAAGTCGTGTGCTGCACTGTCCAGTTCCTCCATCACAGCAGGGTCGAGTTTGGCTCTCTTGTTCGATGAACCCCCGCCAGAATTGAGCAGAGAAGAGGAGGAGTTGGTGGAAGCAGAAGAAGGCGTGAGGAACGATGAAAAGATGTCTCGCATGACTGAGGTGGGTAAAGGTGGAACGGGGGCACCTGTGATAGGTGAGATGCGAGATTTGCGTTTCTTGACGATTCGCCTCTTGAGTAGAGCGTTGAGATCCTTTGGGTCGAGCAGATCAAGGCGTATATTTGACTGTTCACCTTCTTCCTCCGAGTCGTCGTCGTCGCCTTCGTCGAGTTCGGCTGCGGAAGAAAGACCGTATTGCACATCCTCGTCCGAAGAGTAAGCGTCGTCGACTTGGAAAGAGACTTCGTTGGCCGTGTCGGCGAAGGAGACGCGTGAGACTCTGCTGTCGTCACCAGCAGCAGCGCCGCCGTCGGAGAAGGAAGTTGTTGCGTCCGGTGGTAGCGAGGTGGTAGAAGTGTCAGCAGCGAGACGCCGTGCTTCGCCGTCAGAATCGTGGTCGTCGGCAGTTGCGTCAGCGCCGGCTTCCAGAGGAAGCGAGTCGGATACCTCATCTTCTTCGCTACCTGCTTGCTGAGGATAGTCATCAGCATCACCGCCAAAGGAGTCGTCAAAGATGACAACAGAGCTCTCACCGTCGAGAGGTTCCGACATGGACCTGCCAAGACTCTTTCTTCTCCTGGCATCAGATTGATCGCCTGCTTCCTCGTCATCTCCATCTTCTTCCTCGTCATCGTGTTCGTCATCGAATTGCAATTGTCCATCTTCGGAGAAGAAACTTTGGCGAGTAAGATCGTCGAGTCTCCTAATAGCACGAGCTGTGGCCAAGTCGATACCTGAAGCGGAAACAAAGCTCTGGTACCCTCCTCCTTGTTGTTGCAACGAACGCTCGAGTTCATCTTCCCTCCTGCTTGTAGACAAATCATCAAATCGCATAGATGAGGGCGAGGGCTGATCGGCGAACGATACCCGCGATCCCGTGGACATGCGCGAAGCTTTCGTTGGTCTGTCGGCCATAGCTGCAAAGATTCCTCCTCTCACCAGTCCCATGCCGGATGCGCGACGAGGGATACCCATATCGCTCAACCTGGATCTGGACCTGTCATCGGGGCTCATCAGAGACTCGTCTGCTTCAACCGAATCGCTGACGTTGCTGTCCCGCGTGAGATCACCAGGGACGCTCTCACCAGGGACGAGCATTGTTCTGGCGAGAGAGGATCGTGCTGATGTTGAAGCTGCGCTATCGCCTGGACGAGAAGAAGAAGCACTTGCGGTGCTGGCTGTGCTGGTACGACCGAGACGAGAAGCAGCAGGTGGTGGCATGGCGATCGAGTCTTCCGAAGGAGTAGGCGGAGCAATGAAGCCAGGCGCACGGGCAAGTCGACGAAGCAAATCCATGGGGGACTCTTCTCGTCCACCGGCCCAGCCTCCAACACCACCCCAGAGTAGACTCTTTCTAGAAGATGCAGCTTTACGTTCGCGTGTACGTTGTGCACTTGCGAGAAGCGCGTCGTTGCGCTTTCGACGCTTGTCCGTAGCTGGCGTTTGTACGCCCTGTTGCTGGTGCGAGGTGAAAGGGTTGGCGGAGGAAGAGCCTGCACGTGGTGTACCGAGGATGCGACGACCTGGTGTGTTGGTGAGGACGGCCTGCGAGGGTGTGCGGGTTTGACGCTGAGCAGCAGCGTACTTGGCTGAGGGTGTCATGGTGCTAGCCTGCAGCTGGCGAAGAAGAACATCGTTCGGTGGTGGTTGAGAGAGAGATCTTCGACGCGAAGGATCATTTGACGATGTTGCAGCGGCCGACGCTGTCGGAGGTTCAGCTATTCCACGAGATGTCTGTGCATGAGACGCCGAACCACTTGCGATGGAGGGTCGACTGCGTGCTGGAGCAGTCTGAGGACTGCGCGAAGCGAGAGTAGCGTTCGCTGGAGTGCGAGCCTTCGTTGGACTGCGAGAGGCGCGAGGTGTCGTCTCTGTGTCATCTTCGTCGTTCCCACTGGAGGCTCGAGTGCGTTTGCGCGTTGGCGTTGTAGTCGGCGACTCAGTCTCGTGCGCTGCGGATGGTGTTGAGGTCCTGCTCCTTCTCGGTGAGCGCCTGACTTCGCCCTCATGATTGTTTGCACTTCCGCTCTCGGCCATCCTTGCTATTCGCTGTGCTGCTTCATGGTCGCTCACCACATATCTTGGTGATGAGGTGGGTGTGCCTCTCCTGCTTCCTCCTGCGAGACCTTGACTTGCCCCACGTTTCTCCTTCAATCCATCGATTGGGCGATCTGCTGAGTTGGCAGCTCCGATATTGAGCCTTTCCCCTGGCTCGCTTTTGAGCACTAGCGCAGTACCGCGGAAACCAAGGTAGAAGAAGCGCGACAGTGTCGTAGCGTTGGAATGAGAAAGGACAATGGTGATCGAATTGGTGTTGGAGAATCGAGCAACGCTGACTGGGTACTCTACGACGCCTTCCTGACCTCGGAGCAACGCAAAGTCGGCTTGTGCTTTTCCGCTTCCTATTCCACCCAGCCTAGCTGCATTTGCCATTGGCGAAAGATTGACTGGATGTTCGTCAGCTGTCGCTGCTTCAACCTCGTCAAAGTCGACACCATCCGGACGATTCACAAAAGCACGGCATCGAGTAGGAGCAAAGTCGCCTGTGCCGGTGTTGATGAGGATCGACTTCAAGCGAACGGGACAGGTGAAAGGGACAGTGATTGCGAGCTGATCATCGACATTCGACTGGGTGGAGGGGTCGGCTGACAGACGTTCGTGCCATGGTTTGATGACATTCTTGGCTGATTCTGGTGGATCGAGATTGGCGCCCCATACTTTGTCGCGAACGATGTATTCGAAGAGGCTGGTAGCGTCACCGTCGACAGCCGAGAGACCTGTTGAAGTCGAACCAGGATCTCGATTGTCTTGATCGCTAGCGGCGGTATTGCAGCTCATGATGGCGGTGTGCAGCGCATCAACTGTACGCTTCTGAGCAAGTCAAGAAGAGCTCGAGGGTATATGATGACGGATTGACAGAGTCTGAGTCGGGATGACGAGGATGATGATGATGATGATTAGATGATTGGCATGGTGAGAAGTGTTGATCTCGCACGACTACTGCACGACGCGTCACTTACACACACACACGCACAACTCAGCCGCGCGTTCATATTTTTGGCCGAGGAAAGGGTCCAATTGCACAATACATCTCATCGGTCTTTTCGATGCTCATTTAAATCCCGATCGATGCCAATTCCACTGTGACAGCTGCAACGGCAATCATTTTGGTTGAAATCGCAATTGAAACAGTCATTGTGACTTGAAGTGGAAGAAATGCAAGGAGATTACAAACTTGACATGCCTTCCAGCTCACCCAATTTCATTTGTTCACGCCAGCCAGCACGAGCCTCCTCTCCTCCTCGAGCTTGGTTTCCTGCACGGCTCAAGCAACCCTTTCCGCTCCACCTCTGTTTCCCTCTCCCCACAACACCATCACTATCCTCATCAAGAACTCGCACCATCTCGCTTCGTCAAGATGGCAGAGTACAAGTATGACGAGGAAGGAGGACAATTCCTTACCTTTGTCCTGACCTTCTTGCTTCTTCTTCTTGTACCTCTTACCTATTCACTGCTCGCACCTTCTCGTTCGCACTCTTCGCGTAAAGGATCATGGGATGCACGAGGACAGAAGATTGATCTTATCCGATCGTCAAAGAAGCGCTCGCTGCTCAACCCTCAAATCAGCCCCAAGGCTGTCTTCGTTCTCGCAGGATGGGGTGTCGTCGCTTACCTCTTCCAGGTCATTCTCAACACCGCAGCCAACTCTTCGCATGCTGTCTACGACCCTTTCCAGATCTTGGGTATTGCTGCTTCGGCGACGGAGAAGGAGATCAAGAAACACTACAAGAAGCTTTCGATCAAGTTCCACCCAGACAAGATCGTCGTCGGTGAAAACCAAACCAAGGAAGAAGTCGAGGGACAGTTCATCGAGCTCACAAAGGCGTACAAGGCTTTAACCGATGAAACCATTCGAAAGAACTTTGAGCTTTACGGTCATCCTGATGGAAAGCAAGAAATGTCGATGGGCATCGCTTTGCCTCGATGGGTCGTTGAAAGCCAGAACAACATTTACGTTCTTGGAATCTACGCTGTCATCTTTGGTATTGGACTTCCTTATCTTGTCGCAAGGTGGTGGTACGGATCGCGTTCCAAGACCAAGGATGGGATCGTCAACTCGACCGCACAGACCTACTTCCAACACTTGAGAGACGACACCAACGCATCGCGCATTTTTGCTCTTCTTGCCATCTCGGAAGAGTTCTCCGATGCTAAACTCGACAAGGCTGGTCCTAAACATCGCGACGAGGCGTCTCTTGGTCAACTCGAATCAGCCGTTCGTAAGCGTCTGCAGGACTTTGGCCCCGAGTGGCATCTCATTGACTCTTTCAAGAACCCTTCGATCCGCAAGGCTCTCGTTCTGTTGTACGCACACACACTTCGCATCGAAAGCGGAAACAAGAAGTTGGAACAGGACAAGCTCCGCTACGCCTCCAAAGCTGTTTCGTTGCTCAACGGTTTGCTGAGCATCAGTCTCGCTCACAACTGGCTCGACACGACACTGTTGCTGATGCAGATTACCCAGTGCATGGTTCAGGCTGTACCTCTGCAAGACTTGCCTTTGGCCGAATTGCTTCAGTTGCCTCACATGAACGAAGCCCTCGTCAAGAAATTGCAAGATACCAACAGCTTGGCCAAGCTTGGCGTTCAAGGGTTCTGGAAGGTTCCCGACGCTGAGAGGAAGAAGGTCATTCTGGACGCTGGCGTCTCGTCTAAGCAGTACGAAGAGATGGTCGGCGTCGTTGGCACGTGGCCTCGGTTGGAGTTGGTCGATGCATTCTTCAAGGTTTCGGGTGAAAGGTTGGTCACGACTGGAGCGATCGTTCAATTTGTTGTCAAACTGCGATTGTTACCACCCAAGAAGGATGGATCTTTGTTGAGGGACGGAAAGAGGCTCGATGCCAAGAGGATCGATGAAGAGAGCTCCGTTCGTCCTGATGAAGACGAACTTACCCCGACCGACACCGGCAAAAAGGCCTCAAGCAAAGACGCGTCAAGTTCTACTGGTGAGAAGGACGATGGTAAACAACCCATCGGTTTCGCCCGTGCCCCTTACTTCTGGGATGAACGCAAACCCTCATGGTGGGTTCTCATCGGCGACCAAAAATTGGACCGTGTCATCGTCCAACCCACCAAAGTCAGCGATATTGGACCCGACCAAATCCGAACTTACTCAGTCCAGTTCCAAGCGCCCCCTCAAGCAGGACTGTACACCTTCCAAGCGATTCTCAAATCCGACTCTTTCCTCGGTTCGGATGCCAGTAGGATGGTCAAGTTGAAAGTTGACGATGCGAGCGTTTTGGAAGAAGGCGATAGGGAAGACGAGATCAGTGAACCAGAGGAGGACAGTTTGGCCGGTCAAATGGCACTGATGAAGGGCCAAAAGGTCAAGCCGAGTGCAAGGGAGGATGAAGAGGAGAGTGAGGATGAGGAAAGTGGAACGGATGACGATGTTCAGCAGGATGGAGAAGATAGTGATAGCGATAGCGACTCTGACTCCGACTAAGGCGTTGTCCGTGGTGAAAAACAAGCATTTTGCATCCTCGACTTTTATGTTGCAATGACATACGAACTTTTTCCCAGCATATCTTCTCAGCCTTTTACAGCGTCTGTGGACGTGAGCTGCGCAACTTTTATGCACCTCGTTTGCGATGAATTGAGACACCATCGTCACACTTTTGAAGCCAAACAGAGATGTAGTTGAGCTGAATGCAAGGGTATAGTGTATTTTGCCACAAAAGCATTTTTGTTTCTAATAAGTCTACATCGCGGTCTAAACGTCTACCAAACTCTTCCCGTTCTGTCCTTGCCTCTTCTACCCCTCCCCCTCCCCCTCTGCCTTTCCTCTCTTCTGCTCCTCTTCAATCTCTTCGGGGTATCGCTCTCTCGTCCCCTCAATATCGTCCAGTATATCGTTGAAGCACCATTCGACCGCATCCGCCGCCCAAAAATGATCGCAATGTTCCGCCTCATCCTGTCTCTTAAACCTCAACAACTTGACCTTCTTCTCCTTCTTCTCCAGCCTCTCGATCAGTGGATCTGTGAGTACCAAAAAGTCCATACCACCGCTGAAAATCGATAGAGGCGGGAAATGGTCATCCCACCACTGATCCAGACTGGGATCCAACACGCAACCGCGTGAAGCGAAGCCGTCTTTACCTGCCCACCAGTAGATCGAAGCCGAGGAAACGGGTTGTGGTGTAAACCTGAACATTTTAGCTTTGCGACGGAGGAGCCAGTTGGCGTCGGTCCAGGCGAAGAGGAATGCGAACATTTGGTATCCGAGTAGGGCGTAAGGGTAGGCCGGTGTCCAATCGTACGATATCTTCATCAACGGAATGAAATCGAGTACCCCGAAGAATCGCTTCCACTCCTTCCACTCCAGTTTACCTAGCGTCGTGAAGGGGAAACAAGACGTCAATGGACCAGCATACACCGCTGGCGCCAACGCACCAAAGTACGTCAACTTCTGCCCCAGTTCAGGTACCATGCCCTTGGAAAGCGAGATAAACATGGTTCCGTTACCTTGGGAATGGCCGATGTACGCGATTCGATCGTAGCCGGTGTCTTTGCGAATGTAGTCAATCATAGCGGGGAGATCGTAAATGGCGAGTTCGCGGATGTTGTAGTCCCAAAACCTGGGGTCGGAGCGGGAGTAGGAGCGATGGCCCATATCGAATACACCCCGATTGTTGCCCAGAAAGACTTGGTAGCCGCCGTGACGGGCTAGCCAGAACGCAAGAGACCGCTCTTCCGACGTGACAAACGAGCCACTGGATTGGAAGAGACCGTGCATGATGAGGACGGGGAATCCACCTCTACCGTCCGAGTGCTTCTTGTGCGTAGTTTGCGGATCGATGATGCGATTCATACGGAGGTAGTACCCATCTTGGGTCTCGACGGTTTCGTTGACAATTTCGAAGCCGCAGCTGGTAGCGTAGTATCGTACGTCTTTGACGAGTTTCTCTTTGGACCATCGTTTGGGGTCGTCCCACTCCTTTTGCTCTTTGATGGAGGGGGCGAAGAATTTGGGTATCGCGGCTAGGAAGCGAACTGCGAGCGCCCAGATGACGACGAGGAAGAGGAAGAAAGACGAGAGGAATAGAGCGGTCGTTTGAGTAACAAACAGTCGTACACGAGAGTAAAGCGTCGGTCGGGAGTAAGGTGGAGCCCCACCTCTGCGTGCGAATGTATCTGCAATGCTATCTCGTGTTGAGCGACGAGTCGCGCGAGGTGGTTTGCCGTTGGCTGTGCCGTTACCGTATCCGTTCTGATGCGATTTGGAGGAAGATGAGCGACCGTTGCTGGATGTATGCTGATCGTCTGAGTCGTAAGGATGTAACAAAGGATCCTCTTCAAAGCCGGTAGGGACATGAGTGTATAGAGCGCGACCACTGATGGCTTCGCTGGAAGGCTTGTCTACACGAATGCGCATGCTGGCTGCAGAGGAGGGTCGACTGACTGGCTCATTGGTAGAAGTGCGAATGTAGTCGGACAACGCACTGGCAGCAGCGGTATCATGGTTGATGAGGTTGCCATCGATGAGCAAGCCTTGACTGCGTGGTGATTTAGAGCTAGAAGCACCGCCGGAAGAGTTGGATGAGGATGAAGCCTCTGCTCGCAAAGAGCGCTGGTTTGAATTTGTCATTGTGTCTGAACCGTCAGGTTGACTGGATAGTGCGTGTACGAGGTGTCGAGCCGGGATCTTGAAGCGTGTGGGGTTCGTCGCGGAGGTCTATGACAGCGAGTATTCGATCGAATCTTGCGGCTGCGCGCTACTGCATTCGTTGTGTGTCTTCGAGATACTGCTCTTGATGAGTGCAGGAAGGCGATGCAAGAAGAAGGAAAGCAAGGTGCGAAATGAAGTTGAGAAGACAATGAAAAGGTGGGTTGAGCGAGGAAGGATTCACTCTGCGAAAGGTGTGAAAGTGGTCATGTGCAGCAACAACAAGCGACAAGAGCATACAGCAGCCACCTCGTCAGAAGAGCCAAACGGCGGCGGCGGCGGCAGCAGCAGCAGCAGCAGCAGCAAAACGCACGCGTGGGAAAGCCGAAACAGGTGAAACACACTCTCAAGCGAAAAGAGAGCTGACGCCGCCAATTGTCAAGCAAAGCAAACGCCAGAAAAAGGGATCTGCAGCTAAGTGCGTGCGCCATGCATTTCACAAGTCAAAAAACACCGCTCCGTAGTGCAGCCGAAGAGCGACAACAAACACGCCAACCCAAAGCCAAGGCAACCAAAAGGCGTAAACAGTAGTATGATCATTCCTAGCCGAGTCGCAAAGAGAAGCGCAAATGACGCTGTGGTCGGTCCTGTCGGCGATTCACAATGCAGCCATAGAGATACAGAGGTCGAGTTAGATCATGTTTCTGCTCAGCATGACTTGTATCCATCCTCGGCGGAAGCACTCGGCTATACAGATGATTCATGATGATCTCCTGGCACTCGGCGTCCGAGCCAGTGATATCGTTCGTATCAGTCGAACAAAGCGGTAGTCGACGTTTGCTTGAATGCTCTCGAGCAAATGCAAAGTCTTTTTGCCATGACCAAACAACAATAGATACCCTTATGTGAGGCTGCGATAGGAACACGGCACACTCAGCCTTCCAACCTGTCATGCTGATGACCTTCTCTTTTTCGGTGAAGCGCCGAAGCTGGATGATGCGCCAGACAGATGCATTGGCCGACACGAGTTGCATGACCTCTTTTCAATGCTCTTTCAATCAGAAGAGTACGGTGTAACATTATCATTTTTGCCCAAAAACCATCTGGCAGCTGGCAGTCAAGAACGCGCTGCATTTTGGCCGAGCATGTGCAGCAGTGTGAGTTGCAGCGTGGTTGGCAGCAAAAGAGGCGTCACGCAAAAGTGTTCTTCTCGGGTTTTTGTCGCACGCGCCAACTCAGAACCCTCCGTTTCGGCACAGCCGAGCCAGTTGTGAGGTGTGGGAGAGAAACAAAAGAGTTGGATTCTTCGGACTTGCCGACATCTTTCTCATCTTGCAACTGATCCGACTCAGTCCTCTTGTAAGCAGTCTTCTCTACCATCACCACACGTTCTGGATTAGGGGTAAGAGACGGAAGGACTCAGCATCGATCACTTTCCTGATCAAACAGGCGCAGGACCGCCAACACATCATCAAGGATCGCATCGCAATATCGCGATTCGAGTTCAGCACCACCAACTTAACTCTACCTCGGCAGCGTCTTCTATCGGAGCAGGCACAGGTTGCCTCTTGACTTCCTTACAGATCACTGCCAACATGGCATCTCTCGGCCAAACATCCGCCACCATGCGGTCCAGGCAGCACAACGATGAAAAACCATCACTCTACTCGAGTGGCTCCCAACTAAACAACCCGGGCACCAGCGATGCCATTCGAGGTAAGACAGGCAAGCAGCTCTACTCGCAGTCTGCCACAACGCACAGCACAGGTCTCGGTCTCGGTATTGGCTCTCAACCTGGCTCCTCTGCCGCTGCTACCAACATCGTTTCCAAGCGAGAGCACCGCATCATTGCCGCTCTTGTCGTTGTAGCCCTCCTCGTGCGCCTGTACAAGCTAGGCCAACCTTCCAGTGTCGTTTTCGACGAAGTTCACTTTGGAGGGTTCGCATCAAAGTACATTCAAGGAAGATTCTTCATGGATGTTCATCCACCGCTCGCCAAGCTTCTCATCACTCTGGCGGCCTGGCTGGGCGGGTTCAATGGCGACTTCGACTTCAAGGATATTGGCAGAGAGTATCTGCATGGAAAGGACACGCCAGTACCATACGTCATGATGCGTGGCCTCAACGCATTACTCGGTGTCGCCACAATCCCTCTTGCATACCTTACGCTGCGAGGGCTCTCTCTTCGCGCTTCGACTGCGGCAATGGGCGCCATTTTCGTCCTGTTCGACAACGCTTTGACTACGCAGAGCCGACTCATTCTGCTTGACTCCATCTTGGTCTTCTTTACCGCGCTCACGGTCTACTTCTGGGTTGCTTTCTGCAATGAGGAAAAGCGAGCACCTTTCTCGCTTCGATGGTGGGCCTTGCTCTCACTCACCGGTCTCAGTCTAGGTGCAGTGGCCAGCTCCAAGTGGGTCGGTCTCTTTACTATTGCCACGATCGGTGTCTCTGTAATTGCTCAACTCTGGGAGCATCTCGGAGATGTTCGTCAGCCAGTGCGTGTCGTTGCTCGTCACTTCTGTGCCAGAGCTGTCTGCCTCATTGGCTTCCCGATTCTGGTCTACCTCCTGACCTTTGCCATCCATCTCGGCTTGCTTCACCGCAGCGGTGAAGGTGATCCCTTCATGAGCAGCGCTTTTCAGCACACGCTCCACGGTCATGGCATGGCCGACACCTACGCTGACGTCGCTCTCGGCTCTACCGTCACTTTCAAGCATCTCAACACTCAGGGTGGCTACCTTCACTCTCACACCGCCGTCTATCCTGCCGGAAGTCAGCAACAGCAGATCACCCTCTACCCTCACTCAGATGACAACAACGACTGGGTCATCGTCAAAGCTCCTGGTCCCGAGGATCCGGCCCCCAAACTCGATGACAAGGGACATCCTATGCGACCCGAGGACGAGATTGCACGCTTCCACCAAGAACCAATCCGCTACCTCACCCACGGTATGGAGATTCGTCTCATCCACAAGAACACCGACAAACGCTTGCACAGTCACGATACCAACCGTCCTCCCGTCACTGAGAGCGACTACCAGAACGAGGTCACCGCTTACGGCTTTGAAGGTTTCGGTGGTGACGCCAACGACAACTTCCACGTTGAGATTGTCGCAGGTGACAAAACCGATCGAGCTTCGTCCACCCGTGTCCGTGCTCTCAGGACCCATTTCCGTTTGCGACACACCCTCACTGGATGCTACCTCTTCTCTCACAAGGTCACTTTGCCAGATTGGGGTTTCGGACAGCAAGAGGTCACTTGCAACAAGAACCCTACCATGCCAAACTCCCTCTGGTACGTCGAAACCAACTCGCACCCCTTGCTTGCGTCGCCTTCAGATCCCAAGAAGCGAGTAGATATGGTCAACTACCGCCGCCCAAGCTTCTTGGAACGATTTTGGGAATTGCAGCAAGTCATGTGGGAGACCAACGCCGGATTGACTGAACGTCATGCATACGATTCAAGACCTCAGACCTGGCCCATGCTCAAGAGAGGTATCAACTTTTGGACCAAAGACCATCGTCAGGTCTACCTCATTGGCAACCCTATTGTGTGGTGGGGTGCCTTCCTGTCTGTTTTGGCATACTTGGGCGCACGTGGACTGCTGATGCTGCGCGCGCAGCGTGGCTTTGGCGACTTGAAGGACAGCCGAGTTCGATTCTACGATCAGACGCTTGGTTTCCTTGCACTTGGTTGGGCACTGCATTACCTTCCCTTCTACCTCATGCACAGGCAGCTGTTCTTGCACCACTACCTGCCGGCATTGTACTTTTCCATCTTGATCTTTGCGGTGGTATTCGACTTTGCCACGTCCGCACTCAGACCAAGATTCAGATTGGTAGCGAGCATCATCGTAGGCGTTGTCGTCTTAGGAGGATTCATCCGCTTCACTCCGATAACATATGGATCCAACTGGACCTTGTCAGCGTGCGAGAAAGCTAGATGGAGGAAAGGATGGGACTTCAACTGCGCCGAATACCCTCGTGATATCGTCGATTACAAGAACTACCCTCCTAGCGTTCAATCGCTCGAATGGTCTCTCGGTGGCAACAAACCCGTTCCTGCTCTTGACATCCATCTCGAAGGCCTCAACGCGACCCAAGACGCCCTTCCAATCGCAGCCGAACCCGGACGTCACGCATTCGAACAAGTCCCCCTCCGCGCCATGCAGTCCTCCGCCGCCGAAGCATTTCAACACCTCAAAGACGGCGTTCAGCACGAAATCGATTACGTCAAAGACAAAGTCGGTCTCTCTGGCGAAAAGAAAGCCGTTCAAATCCAAAAAGACCCCATCGCAGCGGGTGAAGCAGCCGATCCAGCAGGATTGAACCAGCAACAAGTCGAACAGGTCATGTTGGAAGGTACGGCCGAAGTAATCGCCGCTCCAGCAGGGACAGAGACCAAGAGTGCCAAGGCGACGGAGCCTAGTTCAGAGGCAAAGTTGGATGCGCATGCGGATGAAGAGGCCCATGAGGCGGCAAAGGTGGTCGAGGATGATAGGGCCGAGTCTCCGAGGGATGATTGAACGTCTAGGGAGAGAGTGAGGCTGTTGCTCGTTCTTTTTTTCGCTTTCTTCTCACATCACTGGAATCAATTCAAAGTTTTTCTCACACCTTCACATTGATCCGTGGAGCGATAAGCTAGAGTGTGTCACCATTGCATTACTGAGCTATCTCCTGCACCGGCTGCTGCTGCTGCTGCTTTGTGCCACCGCTGCTGGCAAAAACCCTCCAAAACGGCTTGACGACGATCAACGCCACCAAAACGGCGATACACAGACACAAGAACAAAATACACTGTCTCCTCCCGCTCCTCCTCTGATACCTCGTCGCCGTCTGCAACTCTTCCACTGCGCCTTTCATCTCCCTACTCATCAACTCTACGTTATAATCGATTCTATCCAGCATCGTCCCTTGGTCAATGACGAGTGTTTGGAGGTCTCCAAAGAGCTGTGCTAGTTCCTGGATGGATTTGGCGATTTCGTTGATCTCTTTGCTTCGATGTGCGATTTCTTGATCCTGCGCATCGGTCGATTCTGCTTCGAAGAGGAGTAGGTTCGATTGAGCATCCCCGCCGGCGGAGGGGGAAGAGAGTTGGGCGCGTGAGAGTTCAATGTCTTCGCGAACGGCGAATTCGCTATCCCTAAACGCAGCGGCTGTATTGGTGGATCCTTCGGGCTCTTTACCCTTACCACTCCCTCCAATGGGGGGAGCAAGACCACGTGCAGCACGGATGTCTCGATCGCGCACTTCCATTCCTTTCATCCGCCGAAGGTAGAGAGATTGTTGTTTACGGAATGCTCCACTTAGGTCCTGTACTCTCGTTGCAAGGGCTGTTTGGACGTTTTGTGCGAGGGCGATTTGTCGTACTGTTACATCGCTCTGATTGCGTTTCGCCTCCTTTATCAAGTGTTGAGTGAACGAGGCGAGACCAGCGACGAGACGAGAACACCGTCGGAAATCTTTCGTGATATCCAGAGCGAGAGCTTCAATGTCCTTTTCTTCGCTCGACTTGTCTGCGAATCCAGGCCTCAAATGCTTTTCGTGCAGCCGTGACAGCTTGTCCATTCGTGGTCGAATAGAGAGAAGTATGCGGTCGACCTGGTCTGAAACGTCCATCCATTTGGGTGGAAGCTCGGGATTGAGAGGGAGAGCGATATGTCCGTTCCCATCGCGGCTTCGACGGGAAGGGAGGAGAGCTTCGTTGTCTTCGTTGTGACCGAGCGAGGACGAGCCAAGTGGATCGTCAGAGGATGAAACGTTGTCGCTGTACGGAGCTTGGAAGTAGAGATCCTTGTTGCGCCGGGAAGAAGATGGGCCGGCAGAGTCGCGGTAAGAGAGAAAAAGGAGGGTTCGAGAACGTGTTTGACCCAAATGGGAGGAGCTGCTGCCCGCCGCACCGCCAGAGAAGCCTGAGGTATAGGGCGGCGGGGTGGATGATGACCCGAGGGGATAGCCGCTCGCCATGTCGTTCTGTTTGGCTTCAGCTGCCAGTATGATGGTGAACGAGTAGGAAGCAGTGAAAGTGCAACTCCACACAAAGAGAGAAGTACGTGAATGTGTCCAACTTGGCGTCTGTGCGCTGTTGCCAAAAACCTCAATTTGTTAGATTCAGTGCCTCGAATCGGAAGTCGGATATGAAATAGCCATTGTTTGGCGTTGCGGCTAAAGTTGTTGCTGCTTCTCCACCTTCTTTCCCATCCCGCACTTCTTTCCTTCCCCTCACCGCATCCGACTTTCGGCAGCTTCGCCAACGCTGCGTCCACTTGCACGGGAACGAAGATGCCGCCCAAGAAGAAGCAAAAGTCGAATACCCCTTCGTCACCAGCCAGAACAACGCGAAACCGCACTCGATCCACTTCAGTCGCCTCCCCCGCGCCGACTTCTCTCACGAGAAGAACGCAAAAGCAGAAGGTCAAGAGCGAGCCTCGCGACGATGATCTAGAAGACGCGCTTCTAGCGTCGATGCCTGCGTGGCATGGAGATGAGAAGGAAGAGGAGATGGAGTGTTGGGTGGAGATCCCGCTGCTGTCGAAGGAAGCGGAAGAGGATAGGCTGGGTTTCGTCAGGCCGAGGAATATGGAGCTTTTCAAAGCGAAGGGCAAGTATAGGGAGTATGATGACTCGAATGTATGGCATGTCGAGGTTAGGCCGGAAGGTGCGCATCCTTTCCTTCATGGCGAGGAGGATATGATGGATGGCGGAGAGGAGAATGGTCACGTCGTTGCGGTCAAGCCGAAGGCGAAGAGGTCCAGTCCGAAGGTAACAGGCGGGGAGAAGGGTAAAGAGAGCGGCAAGTCCAGGTCGACTTCGATTCAGCCTCTCACTGCGGCATCCAGATCTAGGTCAACTTCTATCCAGCCTCCCGCATCAAAGTCTAGGTCAACTTCCATCCAACCTCCGGCTACAGCATCAAAGCCGTTGCAACAGCGAGCAGAGCCGGAAGTCGTCCCTGCCGCGGAAGCCAGCAGCAGCAGTCGGGCGCCAAGTGTTGCTCCCGCAGCGACTCAACAGCAACAGATCCTATCATCGCAACCACAGGATGACGGCTTGGAAGACATTTTCTTGGGCAGCACTAGACCCTCTCCTTCTAACAATCACGCCGACATGGACGAGGATGTGCAAGACGATGCGACGCCGCTTTTCTTTGACGGCCACTCTGACGAAGAGGACCGGCTGCGAAATGGCACGCCTGCCACCGCACGACCCTCGCAACAACGTCCCAGAATCAAAAAATCTCCTTCGTACGGCGATCGTGTTGCCAAGCCATCAACGTCTGCTGCAGCGCAACGATCTCGATCCTCCACTCCGAAACCCACTCAGCCGTCTTCGTCGCAGAGGAAAGGAGATAGTGCGGAGCGCATCAAACGCAAGAAGATGTTGCAAGGCAAAGATGACGGCAGCGACGACGGAGCCAAAGCCGAACTCAAAAAGAGCAAAGGAGCCAACGAAGACGTCAACAATCTCCGTTCGGAGCTCAACGAGGATGCATTTGCCCGTTCTACAGGTGTCAGGCACAAGGAAGAGTACAGAAATAAGCTGGCCAAGTTTGCGGAGGCCAGAAAGAAGGCGAGAGCGGAGCGAGGAGAAAGTGTCGACTCGTCCGATGATGAAGGTGATGCGCCGAATGCCGCGAAGCCAAAGGACTCAAAGGGTAAAGGCAAGGCGAATGATCACCAGACACATACTGTCTCCAGCAGCAGCAGCAGCTCCAGCAGTAGCGGAAGCGATGACGATAGCAGTGATGACGATGACAGCTCCAGCGACAGTGACGACAGTCAGGCTTTCATTGTTGGAGATGACGAGGTGGAGTACGACGAAGGATTCCAGCCAGATCCTTCTGAGCCGGCTCGTCAATCTCGCGCTTCTCCTCCGCGAGCCTCGTCTTCGTCTTCCCGACCTGGAGCAGCGGGTCGCAAACGCTACGAGCGCGATCCGGATGGTCGCATCCGCCTTCTTCCCATCGTCTCTTCTGGCAGTAGCTCATCCTCAGTCCTTGCTCAACACGGTCTTGGAGGTCTCAACGCACGCAAAGACCTCGACGAACTCTGCCTTGACTGGCTCGAATGGGCCGTCGTACGTGTTCTTCTCACCTGGTCCACCCTTTCACTTGACGATCGCCAACGACTTGAACGCAATCGAGCAGCGCTCAAGTCACGCATGCGATCCATCGAGGAGAGCGTTGGAAGCGTGGCCATGCGCCGCCAATTCAAATGGTATCTCACCGAATACCCCAAGATCAACGTAGAGGCGTTGTTCAGCGACGAATTGGACAAGTTTGGGAGTCTGGCAAAGCAGGGTTGCGGTATCTGTCATCGGAAGAGTCAGAAGCCTCAATATACCGTAACGGTGTCGGGATTGAGATACAATCAGACCACGCTGGGGCCTTTGCGAAGGAAGCAGAGAGATTCACGTCGACCGAGATCATCCGATTCCGAGTATTCTGAATCATCTTCCTCCGAATCGGAAAGCGGCTCATCCAGCTCAGACAGCGATGACAGCGGCACCGAAAGTGACCGTTCCAACGACGCCGACGACTGGGCCGAAGAAGGCGTCGACGACCGTGGTCGCCGAACCTTCACATTCTACGCCGGCAACCACTGCGCCCAACGAGCATCCGTTATGCACAAACTTCACCATTGGGAATGGGCGACCATGCAGACGTTGGCCGTCCATGACTCCATCCGCTACATCCGCAGGTGGCTCTGGAGAAAAGACCGAATGGGCAAAGGAAAGGATGGGAAGATGGGAGCTGGTGCTTTTGAAGTTGCGTTCTGCGTTGGGGAGATGATCAGTGCTAGCGGAAGATGTAGGTGGAAGAAAAAGGGTCCCGACGCAAAATGGCAAGGTGGGACGAAAGGCGGTGTGAGCGAGTTGGATAGGTTAAGGAGACGACTGAAGAGTTTGCAGGAGCAAGCGATTGAGGTTAATAGGGCGAGGTGAAAAGTTGTCTTTCCTAATGTTGTTCGCACTGCGCTGTTAAGCTATGGTCAAACACAATCGAGCTGACGTCGCCGCTGTTCTACAAAATCTCTCCGTGTGTGTGCGGATGTGCTCGTGTATCGTGTGAATTGATGTGCGAAATGATGGTGTATCTGTACAGAGCTGTGTTGCGTAGAAGTCGGAAGCGATCGCACAAACAGAGCCGTTGTGAGGATTCGAGAATGCTCTAGTTGGCGCCTCCACCCTGTATCATAGTCAATCAGAAGAAAACGTTAATAGTCAGCATTCCGTCTTGTCTTTTGCTCTTCACAGTTTGAATGGGAAGGTGTACTTACCATAACAGCCTCGATCTCCTCCTCGCTGAACTGCAACGCTGGAGTCCTCCAGAACCTTTCCGGCAACAAATGGACGTCTTCTGCTACCTCTCGACCTTTCATGTCTACACCTGCTAGCAGCCCGCTTCCGCTTCCGTTTCCACTATTTGAGCTCGACGAAGAAGAGGAGGCAGAGGAGGAGGAGGATTGTTGTTCGAGCTTCTCGGGGTGGAAATGCGGACCTGAGGAGAAGACTTTTTGGAAATGATCGAAGGATTTTACGATGGAGGATGGGGCTGCTGGGTGTGGGTGCGGTGTGTGAGTTTCTGCTTCCCGCGACCGCCATCGTTGGATACCATAAAGGAGTAAAGAGGGAAGGAAAGAGGGTCAGAAAGCTGAAACCGAGGCAAAGGGGGGTCGAGGGAGAAGCAGCTTACCCTTGGGCGCTTTCCTGTCGGGGAAACGAAATCCTGACTTGTGGATGTGGGCGCTTCTTACGAGTGTTCGCAACATCTTTGATTATCGTTGAGGGATCGTTTGAGTATCGTTTCAGGGTAGAAGATGGTGTTAGAGGACGAAGCGGGAGGAGTGTTGGATCTGGACAAGGTGGAGTTTCGTTTATAGTGAGCTTGAGGGTGATTTGGCCGGTCGCTGGAAAGGCCCGATTTGAGCCGCCTAGCAGACCAAGACGCAAGAGCCAATTCTTCCCCTTCTCGGCTCTTTCCGCCGACGTCATCTTGTTAGATTTCACCAAAGATCAATATTCGTACGAAATTGCGGCAGCCACACGTGACGGAACGGCGGCGAGCAAGGGTTGAAGCCTTTGGTCGCCATTCCCACTCCACCTTCTCGAGGCCATCTTCTACACTGTATCTTCTCCGTCAACAACAATCACAAACGAAGACGACAGCGATCATGGCCGACACACATACAGCTAGCGTCGAAGAATCCAACGCTGCCCGACTCCCGCTTGGGTTTCGTGACCAGTGCTCTGCGTACGTTTCCAACCGCACCCACACACATATCACATTCCCCAACATGGCACCTCGAATCTCCGATATCGAAAGAAGCCACACTTTAGTGACGGAGAGACATGAGAGGAGTACGAGTGCTGACAAGAAGATATGCTTGCCTTTTGGATTTGGTAATGATGGCGCAAAAACAGATTGCTGATCCCCCTCAACAAGTGCAGGAAACAAACGCTTTATGCTCCTTGGAAGTGCGAGGATGAACGGTGAGCATCTTTCTTTACCCTACTCTCCATTCGATACGATTATCTAGGAAAAGAACGCACAAATCCCAGGTCAGACCGGTCTCCATCAGAGTACGGAACAGCAGTTGCTTCAATGAAGACAGACGCCCCTGCCGTGCGATCTCTCGGAACCCCGCCTCGCATCTGGAAGCACCCAGTTGCTGCGCAACGACGACGCTGTCGAAACCGATCTACACCATACAAATCGAATCAACGACCAATCTTACCCTGCTTGTGGCATACTGACTCCTTCTACCCAATCTCTATTCCCCTCTCACTTTGTGCATATCCGCAGCCACACATACGAAAAGTGCCAATACGACGAGTAAGTTTTCCCCCCTTTCCTACCACCTCAACATAGGACCTTGGCACTGCACTCGACTCGAGTATCCATGCTGACTCTACGCTTTTCTCTTGTTTCCATCTACGCCATTGACAGCTTCATCCGCCGACAACGCGAACTCTCACAACTCAAGAAGGCCAAGCTCGACGCTGCTGACGAGTAAGACGCCCACCGCACGTCTTGATATCGTCAACTCAACTTGATACATTGGCATAAGTTTGTAGACGTGAAAGCAATCGCACGAATCGTTCCTCTCCTTCAGTTTTGCGATGCTGTGTAAACCGGGCTGGGTATTTCATTTGCTCCCTCTCTCTCTCTCTCAACCGCCGTAGTGTCTGCGTGCGTTTCCACTATGCGGCAACGAGCTTCATCGCTACGCTAGTAGAGATAATCTGTTCGTACGCCGATTGCCATTTTTCGCCGTTTGCCGATTTGGCTAGTGGATCGGAGAGGTAAGACGAGGGGATTTGAAGTTTGTAGATCTTGTTGAGGTCTTTCCAGTCCGTGACTAATGGTGTTGTTGTGGTCGAGGTGGAAGAGGGGTAGTGGTTGTGTCGGATAGCTTGATCAATGTCTATTCGGGAAGAGGGTTCTGAGGGGATGGTGAGATTGGATGTAGAGGAAGGGGGAGGGTTGATGACGTTGAGCATGCTTTCGAGGATTTCTTGCGGGTCGGCGTTGGGTGGAGAGAACTTGACGAGGAGTAGGGATGTCGATTTCGCGGAGAGGCCGAAACGTTTCAAAGACTCTCCGACCTGCAATCATGGAACAAAGGATCAAACAAGAAGTAGAGTGAGCTGTCAGCATACTAATCACAAACAAGCAGCAACGGTTCGGCCCTGACCCGAATATGTTACACTTACATTGTTCCCCGGGTTGAGCATATAAATCACCTCCGAATGAGGCGTCTTTGACTTCATTCCCCCCGCGCTTCCCTCTCCTTCCCTGAACCTTTGTGCATTTTCATCCCAGCTTCGTGCGCATACCACCGCTGCCTGAGTCACCGCACTCAAAATATGCTGCTTTGAACAAAGCTTGGTTGGGTCCAAGAAGGCAAAATCGAGTTGCGCTCTTTCGGCATCTGCCGATTCCACTTCCTCCAATGATGCGCCACTACCCGTCGATGTAGGGAGCTGAGAAGCGGAGATAATTCGACGGATGATCGCCGCGGATTGAGTTTCAGGGTCGAGGTTGGAAAAGTGGGCGAGATGGACTCGTTGTAATGGCGTTGGTAGGGTGTCGGGTAGCGAGAGAGATTCCATCTTTGCGCGTCGAGCCTGGATATGGCCTTTCTCGGTATGCTGTGAGACGACTTTAGACTGAGTGCGGTACTGAAGGGCTTGAAGTGATGCCGATGCGACGGTGGGATGAGGATCAAGAAGATGGTATCAAAGCGTCTTGAGTGAAGGGAATAAAAAAATAGGCCGCTTTCCGAAGATTCACATTTTAGGCTTCCAAGCCTCCACTCTCAGCTTCACGCACGGGGCGTTTCGCGACTTACGACGGCCAAAGCTGATTTTGAGTTTCTTCCAAAAGAGGCAGAAGCCGCTGCACCCTGTTCTTTTCTTTTCATGAATGAATGAAATTAAGGGTCCTGTCTTGCTGCGCGGAAGTCTGCTTTCTAGGAACGATGCGGAGAGAGGAGAGGAGGCCTTGAGCTATGGTCACGATATCACATTCGGTTGAAGAGACGGGAAGTCTCCTTCTCTGACATCACACGCACACAGCAGCAGAGCAGAGCCCAGAGTAGAACAAGTGGCTCTTGCTTTCGCTCTTCCCAAACCTCCTTCGATCGAGTAGCGCTTTGCTTCAGCGCAGACCATCGGAAGGTCCCGAAGGCGTGGCTGAATCAGCTCGCAGAGCAGCAAAGTGGCCAAATACCTTCGCCTTCTCCTACTCGAGCAATCAGCATCACATCTGTTTTTCAAGCTGCCGGCTGCGCATAGCTAGTCAAAGCGCCAGAGCACGGACCCTTCTCGCTCTCAAGACGGAAGCGTGGACAGTCAGGCACATTCACCGCGACTCAGCTTTTTTCGACGCCCGAGTGTAGCTAGCCGGTCGCTTATATACTTGATTCTACGGGCGCATACAGCTCGACCTTCCTCCTCCTCTCCAGCACTCGGTCTTGGCGGCGTCTAAGCTTCCAATATCGTCCACGATGAGCTCTGTCCTCGAACCTCACAGGGTTCCACTCAACGCTTCAGCATCTCCTCCAATCATGTCACCTCACGATCCCAAGCTGGTCTCCTTGATCAGCTCCATGTTCGAGCCCAACTTTCTCATCCTCGTTCTTTACCTCTGCATCAATCTCTATCTTGCCTTCAAGGTTATTCGAATCGCGACTAAGCGCTATCGACAGCTCAGAATGATGCCACGCGAATCCGGTCAGTTGGCCTCCATCCAAGTTCCCAGGGATGACCGAAGCAACGTTCTCGATCTACACAACGAGCTCTTTGACGGCATCAACGGGGAACGAAAGAGTGCAAAGACCGACACACCTGTCGCAGAAGGTCTCTTTGGCTTTGCCACTTGGGCCTTGAAGAATAAAGCGGCCCATGCCAAGCGCATCTTTGCTCTGCTCGCCATTGTCAGCCTTGCTTCGACATGGTATTACATGATTGCGTTTCTGCGTCACTCCTACCTCGCCTATCTCGAACGCTGCCATTTGACCTCGTATCCGCTCCCGCCTACGCCTCCTCCTTTCACCCTCGCTCGACCGGATCTCTTCGTATCCTCTCTGCACCTGCGCATCTTACGCATCTCGCAGTGGCTAGCCTCGCTCAGCCTCTTCAAGGAAGCTTGGATGGAGGTCATCAAGGACACTCCCTCCTGGTGGTGGAGCAGCGAGATTTGCCTAATCACTGTCGGCACCTGGGCCCTCTTTCTGCGTTATGAAGGCGAACGCGCCCGCATCCCTCACGTCTGGACCGTCATGGCGCTCGGACAACTCGTTGCCATCAGCTTTGCCTTCAATCTCTTCACGCTGGCCGTCATCTATCGTCTCGACATCGACGATCTGACCAGTGTGCGCGGCAACAAAGTCTTGGAGCCCAAGTATCGTGCCATCGAGCCTTTCGAAGACTTCAAACCCGATGGCCCGTCGTGGGTAGAGCCAGAGTCCGAACGTGAGAATAGGCATCAAAGGGGTGGCTTTCAAGTCGCTATGATGACGCGAGAGGAGGTTCTTGATGACCCAGAATTTCCGCCTTTAACTCGACCATCTCAAGAACGCAACTTGCGGTTCATCAATACCAGTGTTGTCGTTGAAAGAAAGCCGCTGCCTTCTCGACCAACGTTCATGGACCGAGTCGGCCGCACAATGCAACAATTGATCCCAGAAAACATCGGCCTGCCACTTTTTGTGCTCGCCGGTTTGTCATCGGTCCTTCAACACCCGAACAGCTTCGCAAAGGTCATGGTCATGCATCTCTTCCCCTTGCTCATCTCGCTCTATTCCAACAGCTACCAACTAGGCCCTTTCGACAACAAGCCCATCGGCCCCAGTGCCTTGCCTGATCTCACGGCTGCAGCGGAGGCAGATCCTCCCACCTTCCCCCGGCCAAAGACACCGGACATGACTAGGCGCCAGATCCTTCGCAACATGCTGGCTCGCAGCGACAAGAAAGTCCGTTTTTGGCGAGATCCCAAAATGATATATCTGAGCCTCGGTGCAACGAGCGTTGTGCTGCGAGCTTGGCTCACGATACAATGTTTCCTCGGGTTGGAGAGCGAGGGCACAAGGCCACAACGGGCATGGCAGACGCTCACCTTGCTGTTCCCAGCTACGTTCTTCCGACATCCTGCGCAGAGCTCAATCAGCTCAGACCATGTCTGCGTCGCGCTTAGCGCCACAGCGTTCGTACTCATCGAGAGCGGTCTATGGCTATGGAAGGCTGCCAATTCCTGCCCTAGCTCCCTCAGCCCCACGGACGAAGAGCCCGACTTTGACAACCCTGAGCCCGAATCGGATGATGGACGAGGGCATAAGAAGGATACGCCTTCAACGGTCTTGCTGGAGCGCACAGATCGTAAGGTGATCGAGACACAGGCACGCGCCATCATCGCCCTCGTTGCTCTTTCGCCTTTCCTTGGAGCCACGGCAACACTCTCGTTCTATCTAGCCGTACGACACTCGTGGGCACAGCAATCTGAATGGCATCAGGAGTACTTGGGCCGGGTGTTCGCTAGCACGCACCCACGTCCGCGCCGGGATCCCAACGTGGTCGAAGAGCGAGAGGAAGTGGAACTGATCGAAAACGAGGAGGGTGAACGATATTTGGAGCTACGCAAGATCAAAGTCAAGGTGTCTGGAACCCGTTCTCGTGCTCGCCATCAGGGTCAGACTCACGCTTCAGCTGAACCCGTCAACAGGGCAGAAGCCGCGTCTTCACCCGCTCTCAGCCCCTCGCAATCGGCCGGCGAAAACGACGAGGAGGAGGAGGCCCTCGGTGATCTGCCAGGCGGAAGACGGGCAATGGCAAGAAGAGGTCGCCGATCGCAGGCAGGGTCGAGTGAAGCCGAAACCGGTACAAGCTCTTCGCTCGACGAGCCTGCACGCCGTACTACGCCTATGCGACAACGACACGCACCTCCTCGCTACGGCGAATAACTCTCTTGCCCCACAAGCGTTGCTTGACGAGAGCGTTGAGGTCCGAAGTCCGCCATACGTCATACGTCATCCGCAAATGTATTGTATCAAAGTATGGCCCAAGCTTCATGAAGAGCCCAGCTGCATTCTGCACGTGGGCATGGCGCTATGGGCTCTTTCACTGTATTGTTCCTGGTTCCGATTTTGCATTGATCCGAAATGTATTCTTCATTTGTTCCAACCCACCGTGAATGCGTGCAACAATTCTGTGGTCTCAGATCTCGCATGAACGCATCATCCTGAAGTTGACCGTTGACACAAGATCGATTAAGCAAAGCCAATACTTGACATGAAGAAGAAAGTGAGGAAGGGATGCAGCTCGGTAAGTCGGGCAGCTCGGGACGCGGTGGTTGAAATATGCCGACGTTGTTCTTTCTAGTTTTCCAACCAGCAGCTGTGGGGCGAAGCTGAGCTCGGCGACCAACACCGATGATTGAAACCCTTTGCGGAAAATAATGGATCGGATTTCGGCGGCGGCGGCGAATTTTGCCGTTGTTATGGGCGCGCAGGGGCCAGTGGTGTTAGTAGTGTGTTTCACAGCCGAGCTAACTGTACCCTAAATCGGTTTAGCGTTCTTTTGGGTCTAGTTGAACCTTAGCTTCTTCTTCTTTGCCTTGTCCTTCTTATCAACTCCTTACATCATCTTGACGCAACGACGACTCGATGGGTCAGCCACGTCACCGGATCGAAACGCTTACCCACCATCTTACCAACCATAGCAACGATAGCAACCATAGCGACAAGATGACGGAACGAAGACTCTTTCAACTCATTCCAGGGGTACAATCTTACGATTGGGGAATCAAGGGCAGTAGTTCTTCCCGCGTGGCGCAGTTTGCTGCTGCTACAAAGGAGTTGAATTTCAAAGGGGAGGATGGGAAGCCGTATGCTGAGCTCTGGATGGGTACTCATCCGTCTTTGCCCTCCCGCGTCATTGGTGCTAAAAAGGAGGGAGAGTACGAAGCGTTATCGTCGTACTTGGCTTCGCATCCGGAGTTGATTGGCGATCAAGTTAGGGCCAAGTTCAGCGATGAAGAGGAAGGAAGTTTGCCGTTTTTGTTCAAAGTGTTGAGCGTGGGGAAGGCGCTGAGTATTCAAGCTCATCCGGATAAGGCTTTGGGAAAGAGGTTGCATCAGGAGAGGCCGGAGGTGTATAAGGATCCGAATCATAAGCCTGAGATGGCGATCGCGCTGACGGCGTTCCGAGGATTCTGTGGGTTCAGACCGTTGGAGGAGATTGTTGGATTCGTCGAAGCGGTGGAGGAGTTTGCAGAGCTCGTCAAAGTCGACCCCGAAACGCTGTCGAAAGCTGCTGCTGGAGGAGAAGAAAAGCAAGTCAAAGCGACACTCAAGGAGGTCTTTGCGAACCTTATGACGGCTCCCGCCGAAAAATACGAGCCACTCGCTGCGCAGCTTTCAACCCGTTTCGCCAAGGGTCAAGTCAAAGGGGTACCCGAAACCGAGCGAAAGTTGGTCCTCAAACTCAGCGACGAATTCCCTGGCGACATTGGCATCTTCTGCACCTTCCTCCTCAACATTTCCACGCTCAACCCAGGCGAAGCACTCTTCTTACAAGCCAACGAACCACACGCCTACCTCGAAGGCGAAATCCTCGAATGCATGGCTTCGTCGGATAACGTCGTACGTGCCGGTCTCACACCTAAACTCCGCGACACCGACACGTTGATCGAAATGTGCACGTATCAATCTGGCTCCGATCGAGGCCGTCTCAAGGGCGAAGCTTGGTCGAAAAGCAAACCGGAGAAAGTGGAAGCACTGCTTTATGATCCGCCTATCGAAGAGTTTAGTGTTGTAACGACAAAGTTGGGCCAGGGAGAAGAGGTGGTGAATGACGCAGTGGACGGGCCGAGTATCGTGTTGGTGCTCGATGGAGAGGTTGACTTAGCGCAAAGGGGAAAGGAAGAGGGAGGGTTGAGGTTGAGGAGGGGACAATTGGCGTTCGTGGCAGCAAAGACGGTGATTAAGATTAGAAATGAGGGTGGGGATGGGGAAGCGAGGTTGGCTAGGGCTTTTGTTGAGGCGTAGACTGTCAGCCTTTTCGTAGCTCGATGGCGAGAGTGCATCGTGCGATGAGCTGCTGGATAGTATTGCTTTGTAATGGACTGTATTGCTTTAAGACAAAGGTCGATCTGTGATGTCGGGTGGTCAAGGTGATGCGCGTTGATTTTGAACACGAGAAGCTGACCTTTTCATTATGCTGCGCTCTGTTCGTGCTCAGTCTGGCACGGGGCGATCTTCGAGGCGCCGCATAACCCTGATCGGGAAGGAACAGGCACCTTGAGCCACTCAAATCATCGCATCACCATCGAGGTAACGGACCAGCATTATCGTTTCCCCTTGCGCTCACAGAAGCTCTCATCGCACTCAAACCTTAGTGAATACACAAAAGCTCTCACAGCAACCGCTCTTGTCAACCTCTGTTCACGATCAATACCCTTGCTATACTGTATCTCATGGGCACGAAGTTATACTATATTACAAAAGCAAGCCGAGCGAGTTGCGTTTAGGCGGGGTAGCCATCTCGATCGCGTTCAAGACCTGCCTTGTTTGCTCGACTTCCTTGCTTCTTGACGCTGACGGGGCCTCGATGAAAGACGGCGGAGGTTTGCGTCGTATCGTGTACGTATTGCTCCTCTTCAGCCCCGCTGCGGCGTTCACTCTCTGCTGCTGCTGGTGGTGCTGCTCGGGGGAGGAGACAACGATGCTCGGTACCGCGGTTAGCGTTGTGGACGGTTGGGTCCAGGTATGACTTCTTCTCCTCCCACCTAGAACGATTGGCACCGTTAGCGTTTGCGGTGTTTCCCAATGCTTTTGCTGCTCCTCCTCTTCTTCGGGCTCATCGTCGCTTTCGTCATCGCTAAAGTAACTTCCCACCAGCCCTTCGCCCAGCATGACGTTTGGCATCCTCGTCAGCGCCCCCGCCGCCGCTGCCGCCATCGCTGATGACGGGAGGTCAACGGTGCTCGATCGTGGGCTAATCTCCGTCTCACTACTACGGTGAAGGTAAAAAGAAGGTTGGGTGCTAAGAGTGCGTGGGAAACTAGGAGCAACTTCGTCAGCGAGGTAAGGGGAAGAATCCCAATTCCAGGTCCATTCAAAGGTCGAAGCTTTGATCCAGAGTGCATCTTCGTTGGTGGCAGTGGGGGTTTTGCGTCGGATGATCGGCGTTGTAGGTCTTTTAGTAGTTCGTGTGGGGGAGTGAGGAGCGATGCTGCTGTGGCAAGAGGTAGAGGAGGAGGCTGTGGAGAGTTGCGGGCTGTGAGATCGGGTCGAGGAGCATGAGGAGGAGGAGGAAGAGGAGGAAGAGGGGTCGCTTTCGATCTTGATGTCTTGCAAAGTCGATCTAGGGGAGACCATGGTGAACATCGTTGTTGTGGTGGGTGATGGAGTGGCAGGATGGGTAGGAGCGGTTGTTGTGCTGCGTGACGAGGAAGCGAAGATCTTCTTCAAGCGTAAAGAAGTGGTTCTCACCAGTCCCCCTGCTTTCTTCTCGCCTGTCATGGTCATAGTGTTTGCGGCGTCCTTTTCCGTGTCCCCTTCTCTTTGTTGTTCCTTCGTCGATACGATCGAGCGTCTCCTTCGCAAGTACAGAAAAGCCACAAGAGCAACGGTCAACACAATTAGCGTTACGAAAGTAATCAACAGCCCCAGCTCGATTGCCTTGAACTTGTTCGAATGTCCTTCTCGCTGAGAATCCGAAAGATACGAGGAAGAACTAGCGTTGAAAGGCTGTGAAATGCGGTAACTATTCCAAGGGCTAGCTTTGTGGAAAATTTCGCCTTGTCTGACGCTGCTCCCACCTGCAATAGCTGTCGCGTTTTCGGAGGAGGAAGGAGAGGGTTGCGAGATTCGGTACGGTGACCAACTCTGAGGTTTCAGAAAGATTCCACCTTTCTTGGCACTAGCAGTCGATGATGATGATGATGTTGAAGATGAAGAGGAGGCAGTGTTGTTGGGGAGTAACGAGATACGGTATGGGCTTAGCGAGGGGAGTTTGCGAAAGATGCCTCCTAAAGTAGTATCAGCTGACGGGTTGTTGTTGATGGTGTTGGATGACATGTTCTTTTGTTCAAGTCGACATAGGGTGCAGCGATAGTCTCTGCGTTCGCAATGGTAAGGAGCTGTGGGGGGCTTATCTCGCATTAGTTTTCCGAAGGATAGCAGCATGCTCGTTATATAACATCCATCATGCACATCGTTCCGACTCTTATTGCATACACCATGCAAACTTTTGCACTGGACGACGTTCGATCCCGTCACAACCAATAGCCATCGGATGGGAAGAAAGTCTTCACAGGTCCCGAAGGTGTGGGAAACGGGACCATCGAGTTTATTCTTACTACAATTCTTGGCTAAAGTCACCGGACTAACCTTCCCCTCTCCCGTTCCTTCCACCATCGCGAGACGTACTCAAAACCCGTTATGCCGGTAACTTGCACACCGCAAGCGAGAGACAAGCAAACAGAATCGTCTCCCTGTTCCACTCTGTACGCGAGACACAACAGCTCACATGCTCACCTCCACTCTACCACAGAAGCGCAATCGCGCAAAAGCACAGGGGAGAGGAGGAGATAGCTCAAAGGCTTCCCGCTGCATATTGGGCAGTAGTGGAAATTTTAGCGCGCATAAACGGGATCGCGCTCGTGCGCCTCTTCCGCTGATACAAGTGCGGAAAAATAAAATATAAATGACGATCGTCAAAGCGCAGCTAGCTTCACGACGAGATAGATTGCATCGCATGGTTGGCTCGCTCGCTCGCTCAATCGCGCAATGCAGCAGGTTGAGTAGCTCTCAACGGTTTAGACTGCGGTAGTGGCGGTGGTGAGCTAGGATTGAATTTGCAAAGGCAACGTGACTTCTCAGGCAATACACTTTGCCGGTAACCCGGTGTGGGAGGGCGGGTTTTCTCACGTGGACCCCGCGTCGTTTCCTGCCCTTCCTGGTGTGCCTCCATCCGTCTTCGGCCATATCGCTTGATGACCTCTGCAATTGGCTCTGTATGGCATGAGTGGTGTCATGGCGATATGAAACCTCGTGAGCTTTATTCAGCGAGCATACAGAGCTACGTTCACGCGGTTCATTGCAAACCAGACTTGTTGGCAAGATTTGTCGACGGCAACTGCTTCTCATCAACTCCGGCCAACACACTTTTCCAGCCCCTTCATACGGCTGCAGCAATGTATGTACCGAAGAGCTGCTGCTATCAAATGCTGAAGGGTGGAAGAGAAATTTCACGATCGGAGCCAAGATACGGGTCTTCTTTCGTGCAGGTTTGCATCTTGGGTTTCTTGTTCAGCCCGTGGAGATGCATGAGCGTCGTTTTCTTTTTTTCGTTTTTCTCCTCTTGCTTACGGCGATGCGTTTTGTTACTGTGCTCTTCTTGGCTTGCTCTATTTCGAATAGGATCTGCTATCCGGGCATTGAACATGTCCTCGTAAGTCTGTGCAAAGCCCATCAGATCCCAAGAGGATTGCAGGGGGATATTGCTACTGAGGGAAAAAACGATGAGTTGGAAGAAGGAGCCTACATGATTTATCCGCACACGCGGAAAGAATCCAAAGAAGGCGTGAGAGCGAAAAGGCCTACCCTTGTGCGATCCCGTGTCAACCCTCACTTCTCTCCCTATCTTTCTGTTTGCTTGCTCGGAGGCAGTTGGACCCTGCAGACTCACGCTTGGCTTTCGGAAATTCAACACACGCGGGGAGCTCTCACGCATCGATGCGACTTTTCGTTTTATCTTATTTTCCGTGCAAAAGGGTCTTTGACAGCTCGGCTAGAAATCCACGAGGCCTTCAAGCATCTCCTGGGCTCACGAACGACTTTGATTTCTGTGAATTGGAAGGTACTCATCGTCCTGCGCACCGAAGATGAGGGATAGAAAGGCTGTTGGAGTCGTTCTTTAAAAGCTCATATGCCGTCAAAGGTTCCTTGAAAGCTGCTGAGTCGCTGACACGCACGATACGGAACCAATCACAACCGATAGGGAGGAGATTGCACCTTTCGGTGTTGGCGGATCAGAATGTGACAGGCACTGCCTGCTGAACCGCAGACTGAGCTCGGCACATGAAGCTGTCTCTGACGTCGTCGAAGCCTGCGAAGCCTCCCTGCCAGACATGTCA
Source organism: Pseudozyma tsukubaensis (assembly GCA_001736125.1). Taxonomy (NCBI): domain Eukaryota; kingdom Fungi; phylum Basidiomycota; class Ustilaginomycetes; order Ustilaginales; family Ustilaginaceae; genus Pseudozyma; species Pseudozyma tsukubaensis. The sequence goes on along the minus strand of MAIP01000080.1, from coordinate 65,453 downwards.
TTGCAAGGTTCTAGATGTCAAAGACAAGAGCTCGCAAGAAAGAATCAGGAAGCTGGAGGAAATTGTTGAAAGGTTCGAGCGCTTGGCCGCAAATGCTGGCGCTCCTGGTTTTGCCCAAGAACTTAAAGAAACGCAACGGCTTCACCAATGTCCACTTAACAGCTCTTTCTCTAGCGCAGCAGAGTCTAGCTTGACAACTAGAGGTGCTGTGCTACCATGTCTGCAAGCGTAAGCCAACGTTCGATGCCGGCGTAGGAAGTCCGTCAAGAACAGGCCATGTTTAGGTTTCAGGAAGCAAAGGCCACAGAGTCTCGAATTGCAAGCAAGGACTGTGGATCTCCAGCTACTAAGTCCTCTCCAAGCCATCATTGAGGCAAATCTAGCGCGTGTCAAGCGTGTTGGTCTCCTGAACAACAGAGACGAGGCTTCTTCATCCGGCCACCCGCAAGAACGCTGCACAAATGGGTCTCCGAAAAAGGCATCTGGTTCGACCGGCGGATCAAGGAAGAAACTGCCAAGGCTTTTGGTTCGCCAAGCGTGGTGGAAAGGCTGGTGCGATCTCGAATTGAAGTTCAGAGTCGGGAGCGGAAAGGAGGGGACCTCAGCCCCGCCCTCTACCGTGAGTTCATCAACGTACCGCTTGCCAATCGTAATCCTCATCTACACAGAATTTTCCGGCTCAACAAGCATGCTGCCCCAGAAGCATGGGGCAAGTTGCCGAAAAACGTTGTGATAGTGATTCAAAGTCGCACGCAGAGCTCCGCCTCTGAGCTGAGAGACAACAGCGACCGTCCTATTGCGGCTTTGAAGCGTTTCGAACTGGCCCACGCTCAAGTCGCTTTGACACTAAGGCTTGGCCCAGAAACGACAAGAGCGGTGCAGGTACAGCCGCTCACGGCTGAGCAGACCGCCTTTTTGGAGTCCCTTTGCGACAGAATTCTCAATTGGGAGGATAAGCCTAGTGATATCAAAATCGAGCATCATGTTTGGCATCATGTCCGTCAAGTCTGGCCTTGTAACGGGAAGGAGGGGGGGAAAGAGGAGGATTGGCTCTCCAGTACCGTCCTCAAAGAGTACGGGATATGCTGACAGATGGTGCTGTGAGGGCAACCCACAAGCATACCAGGGATCATTACGGCAATGCTCTTGACATTTTCTGGTAAGTATCTGTGTTCGATCCTGGGACAAGTGGAGATCTCAAAAAGTATCCATATGCGCTTCTGGGACATCGGCAAAGGGGAATCGACCCTTTTATACAAGACAAGATTTTCATACCGACACACGTGCCGGAACCGGGTCACTGGGTCCTTGTTGCTGTCGACCTGCACGAGCGCCAACTGGAGTGCTTTGACTCTTTGCACCTTTGTAATCCGGCGCGATTGACGGAGATCCTCCAGCACGAAACCTCGTCAATGTCGCGGCGAAACATCGCAAGAAACGGATAAATTGGTCTGGTGTTCGCAAACGTCAGTATCACCGAGTCGAAGAAAAGGCCACATTGCATCTGATGGGTAAATTTCAAGCTAGCTGCTACAAAGCTTTTCAACTCGATCTTCTCAAGGCTGTTTGTGGGGAGAGAGGTGGAGCCAGATCAGACGAGGGCCTGCCAATGATGAAGAACGAGAATGACGGCCAAAGCGAGGACAAGAAAGAAGATTGAAATCGAGCTGATTAGATAAAACAAAAGAACAGCGATCGAGACTACAAGTACAGACACCAACACCAGAAGACCAGCGTCAAGACCAACATTCGAGAGGCTTTCAATAGAAGGAGCCATAGGCACCTCCGTGGCCGCCATACCCGGCGCCACTGCCGCCCCGGCCGCCTCTTCCTCCACCTCGACCGGCTCCTCTGCCACCGCCGCGTGGGGGTGGGCCTCCGTACCCTCCTCCTCCGGTGTTGTTTCCGTAGCCGCCGTACGGTGCGCCGCCTCCGCTGGGTGCGCTGTAGCCTCCGTAGGGCGCGCCTCCGCCGTAGCCTCCATAAGAAGCGCCGGTGGGGGGAGGGCCAGCGGCAGGGGCAGCGGATGGGGGGCCACCTAGGCTAGGTAGCCCGGCGTAGCCTCCACCGCCATTTGCGCCGTTTCGTGCGGGATGCTGCGTCTCAACAGGTCTGGTGTATGCTGCGTAGCGATCGTCCCTCTTTGGTCCGCTCGGTGCGTGAGGGGGAGCAGCAGCACCGTAAGCGGAGCCGTAGCCGCCATAACCCGAGTTGCCGGAGCCACCGTAGCCTGCGTAGGCGTCGTAACTTCCGCTGCCAGCGCCACCGTAAGCTGCTGCTTGGGGTGCAGCAGAGCCGTAGCCTCCATATCCTCCTCCATACCCGCCTGCTCCAGCGCCGCCGTAGCCGCCATATCCGGAACCACCGTAGCCTCCGCCCCCGCCGCCACCAGCAGCAGGAGCAGGAGCGTTGTACTGCGAGTAATCGTATTGTTGCGAGTATTGGCCATAGCTTCCTCCACCTGCAGCTGCGCCGTTGTTGTATGCGCCATATCCGCCGCCGCCGCCATTGCGGTAGCTGCCCTGACCACCACCGTATTGCTGTCCGCCACCGCTGCCGTTGTTGTTGTAGTTGTTGTTGTAATTGTTCTGGTTGCGATGGAAGTCTCGACCTGGCCCACCAAATCCTCCTCCGCCACGACCACGGCCGCGACCCCGGTTATCAGGACTGCCGCGCTTGACCCAATCGATCTCAGCCGCTGTCAGTGTACGCTTGGGCGGTTTGAGTCCCTTGAGCAATACCGAGCGATGCGGTGTCTTTTGCTCGGGGAAGTCGTAGAGGACTGAAATGGATCGATCGTTGTGGATGTCGTGCAAGTTCTGGCTAGTGAGGGGCGAATTGAAGGTCGATCCGGGCACGCAGACGGGGTCGGGTTTAACGAATCCTGTGATACCGCCACTAAGGGCAGGGTTGACGGGAACGCCTTTGATCTGCTGTGTCTCCTCATCGATGGTAGCTTTCTTAGCGTAAATCTCTTCACAGAGGAACTCGTAGAGTCGTGATTCGGCGCCAACAAAGAGAGTGTTGTTGCCAAATCCGTTACGACGGACTTCATCCTCGCTGAGAAGCGGGTACTTGTCCTTGAGAGCGTCGAGAAGACGCTTCTCATCGATGAAGGGGAGAAGAGCAACACCTTGCCAGGCCATCTTCTTGCCGTTCATGTCGATCTCGAATTCGCTCGGGTAGAAGTCGATGATGTCCGAGTTGTCCTCCGTCATGAGCGGGTGGAATGCAGGTGGAATGGAAGCACGCGAGTCAGCGGGCAGTACACCCATGAGCTGCTCGAAAGGCTTGAATGGCGCACCGAGTTCGAACTTGATGTCGAGCGTCTCGAGGTCTTCAAAGTCAGCAGCAAAGGGCGAGAAGTGGAAAGGGTAGTACCATTGCCACGAAGGCACGCCCTGGTAGTAGTAGGCGAGAACCCAGCAGAGACCTTCGATGTAGGACTTGACGACTTGACGGCGAAAATCAGTGTCGGAGAGATCAACGCCAAACTTGTCGCGGTAGTATCGCTCACGGTAGCCGGGCTCCCACATCTTGACTGTGTCTTCGTAGTCGACGGTGCCATCGGCGTTGACGGTGCGCTTCTTGACGGTGGTGACTGGGTCGACGTCCTCAGCGCCTTCGACGTCGTCGTCATCATCATCCTCATCAGCGTCGGCGTCGGCATCAGCATCTGCATCTGCATCTGCCTCCACTTCGGCTTTGACATCTTCGCCCTTGACCTTGGGTTCTTCTGCCTCAGCTTCGACATCTTCTGCTTTGCGCTTGATACCAGCCGTCGAGCTAGCCTCATCAGCAGCTGCTACTGGCTTGGCATCTTCGCCAGTCTCTTGCTTTTCGGCTGTGATAGCGCTTGCCTCAGCACCTGACTCGGTCTTGACCTTCTTGACCGGTGGCTCGGCAGCATCGGCATCCTCTTCCTTCTTCTCAGCACCTCCCATGAGCTCAGCCTTGAGAGCCTCAGCAGCGTCCATGTTGGCCTGTCGTGCAGCATTGCGATCCTTCACGACCTGATTGTTGTCTCCACCCAGAATGACGGTCTTCTTGCGTGGATCATACGACTTGTTGTTGCTGTTAGCCTGGTCACGAGCGTCCTGAGGCGAGACGCCGTTGAAGGCAGGCTTTTCGGTCTCATGAGCAGGACGCTTCTTCTGCATGACCTCAACCATGGAGCCGTTGCCAAAGTTGCCTTCGTCCAACTCCTGTTCGCGACGCTTCTGCATATCTTCACGACGCTTCTTGTTGTTCTCTCGTCGGTCCTCGTCCTCCTTTCTGCGGCGGAAGATCTCGTCTTCCTGCGATGCGAGGCCGTTGAGGATGAGCTGGGCGCGACCGAGCTCAACCTTACCGTGGTTGGTCAGGTAGCCGCCCATCGCAGGCAGCTCTTTCTTCCAGATCTTAAGGAGTGTGTCGATGGCACCATCTCTGATCTCGAGAGAGGGAAGATGGGGCAAGAAATCGTTACCCACAAAGAAGATGAGGAAGACCCAGTCGTCGATAGCGCGTTCGAGATCGAAAGCAAAAGGAAGCTGAGGAATGTTGAGCTCGACTTCGAGGTACTCGCGAAGAGTGGCAACGTCGAGGAAAATGAAAGGCTTCTTCTCTGGCGGTGTTTGCGCCTTTTCGTCATGTTGACCTGACTTCTCCTTCTTGACGCCCTTGCAGCTGGCAGCAAAGTGGCCGAGCTGACCACAGATGTTGCAAGTCTTGGGCTTGTTGTCGTTGGCAAAGACATCCTCACGTAGCACCTTAAAGTAAGGCTCGTGGGTGGCGAGAGAAAGCATGATCAAGTCGGCGTCGAGACCGTAGATGACGTGCTTCGTGTTGGGGTCGTGCTCGGGATGCGAACGTTGACGACGGATGTGTTCCATAATCTTGTGCTCTCCTTCACCAGGTACACTGGCATCGGAGATGATGACCTGCACGTCTTTCCAACCAGGGTCCGTGTTGATCTTCTGTGCGACCCAAAATCGTAATGATGCTGCGAGGAGGTCCATGAAGGGCGTGCCTGGCGTGATGGCATTCGAATCCCAGGCTTTCTTGGTCTTAAGTGCATCATCTGTGACGGGGAGACCCTTTGCTTTCCATTCAGCAAGAGCTGCTTCGGTCTCTTCGTGCTTCTCGCGAGCCTCCTTGGCGGCACGGAAACGACGCGAACGCTGCTGGTTCATCTTTGCACGCGGAGCGACACCGTCGATCGCCATCATGAGAAGTCGGCGTGGGCGAACCATGTTGACGACGCGTTCTGTGTAGGCAAAGACCTCGATCATCATTTCCTCCTCGGTTTCGGGAGCAGGTTTGCCCTCCGGATGCGTACATGGGTGTACGATACCGTTCATATCTAGATATAAACAGTCGAATTCTTCACCATTTGGGTTGGGTGTTGAGGTATCGAGAGGGAGTGTGATTTCGGTGCCATCTGGACCGGGCGCAGTCTTGGGATCTTCCTCCTGCACCGAAGAGACGATGCGAGGGTATTTTTTGGAGAGCCATCTGAAAAGAGCTGGAACACCCATGGTTGCTGTGTCGGTGCTCTGGCGCGGGTTTCCAGGTGTCGATCAAAGGATGTAGTCGCGGTGGGATGAGATGTTCTCAACTTATATGATGGCTGAGATACAACTTTGGATGCTCAGTCAATGAGGGTGAGCGCCTTGGAGGGCGTATGAAGTGAATGGCACAGACCTTTCGGAAGTCTTTGAAGCGGTCCAATCTGAGTTTAAAGAAGGTACTGAACGCAGATCTATGTGTGCTCGTTGTTGCCGATGCCTGATCGTATTGCTGAGTGGCGACGGCGGAGAAGGGATGAAGAAGGTGGAGAAGGAAGATGATGACGAATGCAGCCATAGAATGTCTTCTCGAGCTTCTTTCGACTTTTTTCTGGATTTTGGTTACCGAAAGCGCAGTTGGTCGGTGCGGAGTGCGGGTTTGTTGCATCAGCCACAGAGCCGAACAGCGAAAATTCTGAAGAAATTAACAAAATTCTTTAACCGGCAATCGGACGATGGCAACTTTTCAGATCGCCGATAACACTGCATGTCGACCATTCCCCGCAATGACGCCCACGTTGCTGCACTCGACATGATCGTTGGTATCAGAGAATCCACTCCACACTAACTGCTTCGACCATCCCACTTAGCATCAGACATCTTCGGCGAGCTCAGTCGCACATTCGCATCCGATCAATCCACACGCTGAAGGACTCTCTCTTGTGACAATGGCGGCCAACGGCAAGGTATGTCTCTATCGCCAATCACTGCCCCCTTTCACATCTTGTTTCGCATCTGACTCTGACTTGCTTTGATCCTCTCCGCAAACGCACAATTGCTAGCCCACAAACTCATACATCCACCGCCAAGCCAGTACACCAAAATCATGCTTCGTCTGCTACAAGCAAACGCCACACGTCCTCGTTTCGCAGTCCATACCTACGCTTGACTTTCTCTACGTCTGTCATGCCCACCTCGCGGATCGACATTTCGCGACCAAACTTTCGGATCCCACTGGCTCTTCTTCCTCGTCTACCCCAACAACGGCGACGGGTACAGCAAGCGCATCGGCGGCGGGGGGCGGTGAGAGGTTGCCGGACAAAGTAAGTCAGGACGAGATCGAAAAAATCAAAAAGGAGTATGAGGCCAAACTCAAGGCCAAAGATGCAGCAACTAAGGAGAAGGAGAGCAAGCCGTTCTCCGCCATGTCGGTAGCAGGAAGTGTTTTTTCAACGGTCACTTCGACGGTGAGCGGGTTGGCGTCGAGTGCGATAGCTACCATCCCAACGGAAGCGCCAACCCCAGTTTTGACGAGCAGCGCAGCAACATCAGCAGCAGCAGCAGCAGCAACCGCCAACATATTGGCAAAAGACCATCCCCTTCACGCAACTTACTCGCTACATCGCGAGTTTTACGCCGCAAGAGTCAGAGACTGGCAAAACAAAATGGTCAGGAAGAAGGAAAAGGAGCTCAATATGCCGCTTGCCCCTAGGAATGCTTTGCCTTGATCTTAACATACTTACCCTTGCAATGGCAGAAGATACCCCTCGTTACACATCAGGTGTCACTGCAAATCTGCTTGTCCTTGCGACGACACACTCGGGTTACACACAGTAGAAGGAATGAACGGTCCTTTCTCACGGACTCTCAGCACACCGTACAACCACAGGCGCTCGCACTGCAACATCTGAGAAGAAAGGAGTGTGTGTGATATTGGAGGAAATGTAGGAACATGCCAAAGGGAAAATGTGACGCCGAAGACAGACGAACAGAACAAAAACAATGAACAGTTGAAAAGTGAAACAAGAACGAGCAGCTGGAGAAGCGAATGCTAAAAGAGAAGGGGGGGAGTATGCCAGGGTGATGGAGTGCGATGAAGACCGTAGGTGTTTGCGTTTCTCTATGAGTCGAGCGCGTGGCGCTTCAGACCTTGAGGGATCGCAAAGATAGCCTACTGCAGCTGTTGATCTTGAACATCGACTTAGAGGAGGTAAGCACCGGCAACGACGGCAGCACCGGCAGCAACGATGCCGAAAGCAGACGAAGCCATCGAAGAGGCACCCGAGGTGCTACCGCTGCTGCTGCTGGATCCAGAAGTGCCCGACTGCGAAGGGCTAGCGCCGGAAGCAGAGCCAGAGCCGGAGCCGGAGCTAGCAGCACGACCGGTGGAAGCCGAGCTGCTAGCCGACCTGGTGGAGCTGGAAGCAACGCTGGACGAAGTAGGGACGAGCGACTTGATACCGTTCGAGATGGTGTTGGTGGTCTTGCAGTTGGAAGTCGAGGGAATGGAGTAAGCGGCGGTAGGGGTGGTCTGGTCAGCGGCACCGTTGGTGTAAGAGTAAGTGGTTCCGCCAGCGACGTAGATACCGGTGAAGAACTGGTGGAAGGTCGAGGTCTGACCGTTGCCGTTGGGGTAAAGACCGGGAGGGTAGGCAGCGTCACCATCGCAAGTCTCGAAGACGTTGTCGGCGTAGTTACCGGGCATGACAAAGTTGCATCCCATAACGTCGAGCTCGTGCTGGCATTCGAGAGCAGTAGGAGCCTGTTCGGAACCGGCGATGCAGATACGGAAGCAGAGCTGGTTGTACGAGATGTAGTTCATCCACTCCTCGTAGAAGACGTCCTCACCGGAAACGTTGGAGGTGACGTTACCACCGACGGGGTTGCCCATGTTGGTGGCACCGTGAGGGTCGAGCTCTCCTCCCTCGTCACCAGCAACGAGACCAATCTTGGTGAAGTCACCAAGAGCCATCAACTGAACGTAGAGGGGAGTCTTGACGAAGTGAGCACCAGTAACGGTACCGTCGGGCTGTGAGTAGGTAGAATTGATAGCAACAAGAGATCGCAAATGTCAGGTCAGTCATTCAATTGCGGTGTTGTGCGTGTTGCTAACGTTGGTCAAATTCGAGTTGACGCTGCAGATACTTACGATAACACGGGCGTTGTTACGAGCCTTGGTGCAGTAAGCGACGGTCTCACCCTCGACGTTGCCGATGACGGTACCAGGAACCTCGGGACCGAAAGTGCACCAGTCATCGATCGAGTTGAGGGAGGCAAGACGCGAGTTGGAGGTCTGGTTGATGGGAGTGTTGAGCTGAGGAGCCGAAGGGTTGGTGGGACCGTTCTTGTTAGTACCCCTGACACCAAGGTAGGTGGCTGATGGAGTACCGTAACGGAAAGCAGGGACCGACTGAGCGGTGGACTGGGCGGAAACGCCGGCAGCGAAAGCGACGAGCAGAGCAGCAGCGGCCTTCATGATTGCTGTATGAATACGATGATGGTGTTGTTGATTAGAGATGAGGGTGAAAGATGGCGATCCGATTCCTGATGTGTTGGAGGAAAGGAAAGTCGAAGGATGTGCTGAAAGCGAGGTGAAGGTGAAGGTGAAGAGACAAGCACGAAGAAAGGAGAGGATGAAGACGTTAGAAGTCTTTTGATGTCGAGGACGAGGAGCAAGTAAGGTGGAGAAGGAGAAGAAGGAGGAAAGGAAAGAAGCAAGAGACGGAGTCGAGAAGGTTAGACACCGAGCCAACTTGATTCTGTGTGTGTGTGTGTGTGTATGTATGTATGGATCCGGAGAATCGCAGCTGACAAGAAGAGGGGAAGAGCGACAGCGGATAGGGGCGCCAGAGAGACGGAGCACGAGACAGAGTGTGGGATTCTCAAGAGTGCGGACACGCGTTGGGTCGGTTTGGCGTGTGTGTGTTTAGACAAACAGGAGAGCAGAAGCGCAGAGTGAGGGTTTGAGCGTCTGAGCTTTCTTGGGATTGGCGCAGCCTCGTATCGCATACACTTCAAACATTCAAAATGAAGTTTCCGTCCGTCAGTCAAATCAAACAATCAAGCCACCGGTGGGGCCGATGCTCACCTTCATCCCCGGTCAGACCTGTCTGAGAGTCGGAATTGACTGGCGATCGATTTGCAGGGGGATTCGACGGACAGACGAACCCCGCTTGCGAGACCAACACCTAGCTTCAACAGCACAGCATTACTTCAGCGCAGTGAAGCGATCGCAAATCACAAACCTTTTACCGCCGCTGCAGGCAGAATTGCTAAATGCATCTCTCGCTCTCTCACTAACCCACCACCAGCAGCAGCGGTCTCATTGAACGCATTCATCTGCACGCTTCACAACCACAGCGCATGGCTCTGCACCGCACTGCATAACGCATGTAGTCTGCGCCAGAAGGATTTTCGAAAAAGGGGGACCGCCGATACCGCTCGTCACTCCCGAAGGAAAGGGTAAGCGAAGGCATCTTTTGCCAAGCAATTTCGCACGTTGAACCGGGCAGAACAAGCAGACGCTTTTGCAATCGCACTGAAGAAGAATGGCGGAAGGAGGAGGCGGCGGTGCGGTCGGAGAAGCCATTCCGCCAGCGGTTGGAGCAGCATGCAGCAGAACAACACTTTTAATCAATCCGCGTTTTGATCTCATTTCGTCTGACGCTGTTTTGGCTGCATAGGAGGCGTTTCTCGGGATGTCCGAATTGATCTCATCGAGCTGCTGCCTCTCTCCTGCCTCTCTCCTCACGCTCCTCCTGATTCTCTTTTGTTTGAGAGCACAGATCGCCTGTCACATCTGAGCTAGCCCATTGTGATACAGCCTGCTTCATCAATTGCTAGCGGTCCAAGCTTGGGTAGATCAACAAGTACAGCTTTCGACAGGGGCACCTGAGTGAGCAAGAGACGATGCTTGCGGCGAATACTTCATGCACGCGAATCAATGGCCGATCTTGGAACCACCTCTCTTTGCCTGTCTATCTTACACTCCTTCGTTTGACGTCTCTCATCTCTCTCATAGCTGGCGGAAACGAAGTCCGAGACAGATCAATTTCGATACACTTGTCGGCGCTGCACCGACGCTGGCTGTGGCTGTGTGTTTGGGTAAAGGCAAACGTGCAGAGTACGAGCACTTCGACTGGTAAGCTGCTGCAAAAGACAACACAAGAAGAACTAAAACGTGCGGAGCGGAGCTCAACCCGATTCCAGCCAGTAGAGTGAATGTGGCACTTTGGCCTTGTTGGAAAGGTTTAGACAGGAATGCCAAGCAATTTCGCTTGCTGCTTCCCATTTTTTAGACATCACTGCTCTAGTGCCACTCTTTGGGCTCGGGAAACAATGCAAAGGGGAAAAGGACGCGGAGTTGGAACTACTGTAGTTTCAAGCAAAACCAACACTTTTTGCAGCGCGTCTCTCAAAACGTTCAGGCCTCCGAGCAGGCGTAAGATGTTGCTTTTTCTAGACTCGAATAGAACTCGAATGGTTTTCTGTATGCGCCAAGACCCACAGCATGCACACAATTGCGTTTTTTGAACGACAAGGCGTGCCATGCGTTGCGTGGGGCCTGGCACCGTGCTGCTAATTTGGCGGGATGCAGCTTCTGCACAGAAAGGAGGCTTGGCACGCGCGTGCATGTCTCGCTTGCACTTCAGCAACACACACACACACAAACCCTTCCTTTCGCCTTCCCTTGCTTTGAAGGCCAAAGCGTAGTCAGCAACGAGCTATTTGGCGAAAATGAGATTCACGATCTTTGATGTGTTACTTTCGTCGATCCTTTTCTGACCCTGATCGACAACCCTGAGCGCGAAAACCTCTCTTCGGCGTCTTTTCTTCTTCGCTGAGTGTGTCTGCGTCATGATGATCAGCAAGCTTCCCTTTCGGTGCCTTCGGACTGTCAAAAGCGTGAATATCGATGCAGGCTTCAAGTGCAATGCACTTCGATAGAAGACCTCGTCAGAAGAAAAGCTAGGGCTTGCAAGACAGTATGCGAGATGTCCGTCGATCCATGCGAGAAAGGAACCTTCTTCTCCCTTGCATCATGTCGTCTAAACCTACGCCTTGCCTTTAGAGATGCAGTAGCGACGACCTACCACGCACCCCCATGTGCCAACATGTACCATACAGCGTCATATTCGCGCTGAATTTTTGCTTGAAGCTACAGTAGTGCCTCGAGCGACGCATCCCACTCCTAGGGAGTGCTGCTAGCCGGCGCGACGACGCTAGCTGAGTTGACTATGGCTTTGGGAAAGATCGACGCTGTAGATCGCCCTGAACGCCCAATCTAGTTCGTTGTTGACCGCTGAAGCTGGTACCGAGCATATCAAATCGCACACACGCGGGTCCAAGCTCTCGGACCCTTCTCTCTTCGCTTGTGGATCTCTGTTGACGTACCATGCGGGTGGGCGAGAGGTTGATGTCAAAAGACAGCCGCCGAACATTCCACTCGAACTGCATCTGAACGGATTCCGATCGGTTTCGATGTTCGGCTTCGACCCCGATGGTGGTATTTTACAAGCTCATTTTCGTGCCTCTTTTTCTCACATATTTTTATTTAACTCCTTTAAAATGTTCAAAATCCACACGGTCTCTAAGCTGTGACAGGCGTGCAAGCTCAAACTTAAGCTCTTGGTGAATGGCAGTGCACAAACCTTTTACTGTCTCATGCTTCTTCTGCAATGTTGATGCAGATTGTCGATGCCATTACAAGGTGAACTAGTATGAGTGAAGGAACAAATGCGTGTAGTGATGCCCATCAGAGCTTCGACTTGAGCGAAGATTGCGTTCGCTGTTGCAGCTTAGTTTGCCCTTTCGCACGCCTACTCGATGACCTTGACGAAGCACCGCTCTGAGACGGCCTTTGCACCGCCTTGCCTGTTGATGGTAGTTCATCTTTTTGTCCTTGCTCGAGTGCGTCCACCGCTACATCGGCTCGATTTGATTCCTTACGATACTCTCTGTGCACCAACGTGCTTGGAGCTACACCAAATTGGTCGTCGATGCCCTTCAACCCAAGCTCTTTGACCAAGATCACCCTCGCCAGTGCATAGTGGTGAATAGCGTGCAACCCGCAGAACCACAACTCTCTGCCTATCGTGCTGTCCATTTCCACAACGAATGGTGTCGTTGCACAAAGTCGCAATGGTTGAGTATACAGCCGTCCATTGGATCCTTTAAAAATTTCATAGAGACGGCTTGTCGTTTGCTCGAATGCTTTCAATGAAGCTGAAGCGGACGTTTCGATGTGTGGAAGCTTTGATGCGATTCGCGAGTCGTAGTCAACACGTAGGATGCGGGAAGGGTCATTGTGACTCGACTGCGAGAACGTTGCTGAAGGCGTCGAGGCTGGCTGTGACGATGATGAAGGTGCTCTCGATTGCCAGTCCTCAATAGCATCGACTAGGATACGGAGATGGTCCAGAACGTGACGAAAGTGCTTGCCGGGTGTAGAGCCTCCCATGATCTTGCTCTCAAACTTGTACGAAGCGTCATCGATGGCTTTTGAGCGCAGAATCTCGATGGCTTGATTCATGATCTGAGCCGTACACATCAAAATGTTCTCCTCCGCCTCCTTCCAGGACGATGCTGGAGGTACAACGTTGTCGCTCATCTTGGCTATTCGTGCTGCTCGTGATGGGGTGAGAGTCTGCTGCTGATGCTTCGTGCTAATCGAACGCTAAGCTACCAGGTATCTTTCATCGGCTTTCGTAGTGTGGTCTCGGTTCGCTGGAAGCGATGCCAAACCGTGGTCGGCCAAACCGTGGTCGTTGATGTAGCGGATAGGTGCGCTCGGGATGTATATTGATGGTACTCAAAGGTAAAGATGGACGTCGTTGTCCACACTCATGTCATGTAAGGTCATGCACGATGCCGTGTCACCAAAAAACGTGAACAGGTGACTGAGCCTCCTCTGCGCCTTCCCCAAATTTCAGGGAGAAAAGGAGGCGCTTCATCGGAAGAGTGCGGGCAGAGGCCGAATTTCGCGCTAAACGAAGCTCGGATTTGCTCTTCTTTTGCTTTTACCAAATTTATGCATACGAATTCCTCCACTTTTCCTCGCTTTCTGTGCTGACAACCCTGCAAGACCCTGACAGACTGGCTAACGAGACCGACCGCCTTAGCCAACCAGCCACGGCGCTTTGTCTCCACGATCTCATTTCGACAGGACCCTGCATCACCAAAGCTCATCTGGCACATCAACCATGCAACGCCTTTGCGCCCACAACATCACACCACAAAAGATCACATCACACACATCACATCACACGATGGGCTCGGAAACAAGAATGCGCTTTGACTGGAGATTGAATGGGGGTCTCTGACTTGTGTTGAGGTGTTGTCGTCACATGATGTTGATGATACTGTACAAGCTAGGCACACAGACAGACGCTTCTTTCAGTCGTGACGAAAGTGACACGAGGCTCCACGGAAACAGTTGCCTTGAGCATAGAACTTGCAAGGTTTCGTATGCAGCCTGCTTTGCCATGCACCGCCTCCATCGCCGCCCCCACCACCGCCGCGGTTCGACTGACTGTTCCATCCACCATATCCACCATACTGAGATGATGAATCGCCGTACTGAGACGATTGTTGATGCTGGTAGCTCTCGCCGCCGCCAACACCGCGAGTGTAATCTTGCTGATATTCGCCCGGATAGCTTTCTTCCCTCCTGTTTGTTCCGGCGCTATTCTCGCGGTAGGAGCGCTGCCAAGAGTTTCCCATGTCTGCCCCGTTGTCCTGTGCGTAGGGTGGTTGGGGGGATCGAATCGAAGAAGACAAACTCGAGAGCAGCGAAGAAAGACCGCCGGAAGAGGCAACGGCCGCCTTGACGGCCTCGGTGCCAGCGCTACTGCCATTGGTCCTTTCGAGCAGCGATTTGAGACTGTTGGCGTCAAAGTTGGGCAGGGGCGACGCAGAAGAGGAAGCAGCTGCTGCTGGCACTGCTCCGCCATTCAAACCGGCGAGAGGGCCAAGCTTGGAGAGAAGCTCACTGATGATCGGTGTTGCGACTCCATTGCTGCTCGTCATGGGTCCAGAGCCGGATGCAGCAGCTTCCCCTCCTTCACGGTGACCAGGCTTTTCGTCCACCTCTTCATAGCCATCCATGCCGTCCGATGCATCAGCCCTTTCCCAAGACATGGGCCCCAAAATCTCCAAAGTCGTCTGTCCTTCCATTTCCTCGGGTAGGTCCTTGATCGGCCATTCATCTTCGCCCAGCTTCGAAATAGCACCCTCTTGCTCGAGCTGACTCTCATCGGGGCTTTCGGGCTCTTGACCATCTTCGTAGACCACTTCGGCCAAGGAGGCGTTGCGTTGCGCCTGGAACGGCCCTTCCACAGAATCGCTGCCTGGCGGTCGAGTGTCCTCATTCTTGAATACTATAATCTGCTTCGGCTCGTGCCAATCCATCTGTTCCTCCATCGTGCTGTACGAGTGTCGCAGTGCTTCACCCTCGTCGTGCTCCAATGCGCCCAAGCCTCGTTCCATCACTTCCGCGTGCTGCGTATCATCCTGACCGTAGTCAGCCGGCTCAATGTATAGAATCGCCCTCAGCTCGCTATCGTCCTTCCATCTGACACGCTTTGTCACCCTCTCCACCGGTGCTGCTGCAATTGTCTGTTCTTCTTGCATTACCCTGTTTGCTGTGGTGCTGTTGCTGCTTGTGCCACCGCTGAGCGTGTTGAGCAACGTCATCACGTCCTGACCCGCATTTCCTCGGCTTGCAACGCTGGACGAACCTGCTCTAGATGGAGCTGAAGCAACCGGCTTCCTGACGCTGCTCGAAGCAAAGAACGGCAAATTTGGCTTGGCACTAGAGCTTGCTGTCGAAGCTGGCGTTGCTTTGACCGTTCTCGCACTTGAGGATGCGGACGCAGCCGGCGTCGCTGTCTTGTACCTTTTCGTGCTTGTTTCACTTGCGCCCGCGCCTTCAACTGGCTTTCGTTTGATAGAAGGCAAAGTAGAGGTCGAAGACGAAGAGGCAGACGTTGACGTAGAGGCGGGTGTTGCGCTCGAAGCGGCAGTCGAATCCTCTGATTGGATTAACGTTAGCCACTTGTTCTTGATGTCCATCGCCATCGTGCGCGCAGATAAGTCGAGCGCACGAAGCGATGCGCCAGTCATGGCCGACGCCAATTTGGCCTGAGCATCGTTCAGGTATGCCAACGTCATCGGCGCGTTGTCAAGCACCGCAAGCAGAGGCAGCATCGTGCGCTTGTACCGCCGACTGAGCTCTTTGTCAGATTCTGTGGCATTCTTTGGCGGAGTGGCTTGTCGCAGCCATCTTGCCAAAATACGTCGTCCAGCGGGACTTCCAATCCAAGCACCGAGATACCTTTTGCGGCCCGTTTCTGTAAAACCTTTGCCTCTCTCGAGCGTCGCAATCGATTGAAGGACGGCGAGAACGTCGCCGCGTACCTCCGGACTAGTGGGGATCGGATCCAGAAAGCGGCCGTCCGAGTCCAGCTTGCTAAGGATCGTGATGAGTGTCCGCGCTGAATTTCCGGGTTCACGCTCGACCGATAAGCGAGTAAGTGTAGGCTTAATTCGGTTCCAAAGCAGAGTGTCAGGGCTAGGTGCAACGTATGCGGCAGCCTTCGTAACGCTGCTGCTGCTCGTAGACTTGGGCTTCGCTGCTAGGGCTTTGGCAGGTGGAAGTGGTGGGGTTCCGGGCTCGGATACATTGTCGGGGACCTCATCAGCGTCGGCCGCGGCTCCCACCGACGAAGTCGATGCAGTGGATGCAGCCGGAGGCGATGGCTGCACTGCTTTACTGACGCTGTGAGAAAGGCCAGGCAAGTAGGCGAGTTTTGTCTGGCGCATCTTCGACTTCTTCTTTACGTCGGCGTCTGACTGGATTGGTTGAGTTGTTGCATTTGCGACTGGAGGCTGCGTGGGCATGCTTGTGGCCGGCACTGTTGCTGGGGTCTTGAAGGCCAAGGCGTCTGCGAGCGTCTGACCGGTACTGATAGCGTTCATGTCGAAAGTTGGATATTGGTGCTGAGGTTGCTGCTGATGCTGCGAGGATTGATACTGCATCTGCGTCTGCTGATGCGGCTGCGGTTGCGTCATCATCATTTGCTGGTGCTGTTGCTGCTGTTGCTGATATTGAATGGGCGCTTGTGGGACTTGCGATGGTTGTGATGTGTGCAAAACAGCATCGATAAGCTGCTCGCGCGTTGCATTCGGATACGACATTTGAAGGCTGCGAAGTTGTGCTGCGTTGATGGCCGGGGATTCGCTTGAGTATCCGACGGAGCCTTGCATCGAGGATGAGGCGGGATACTGACCGGAAAGACCGTGAAGTTGTTGGTATTGCGTGTATTCATGCTCGGCCCCGAGGTAGTGGGGGTATAGAGGCGCAGATGCCATGGTCCCTGGCGAGGCCGAAGAAGTCGAGGAGAATGAAAGTACTGGCGCACCTCCAGATGGCATTGTAGACGAATGTGGGACAGGCATGCCATTGGACATGTACTGCCAGTCCGGATTCGCGTTTGTCTGCATCGGCCACGATCCGTATTCGGAGGACGCATCCATGGCGGAGCTGCAGGAACGATCAGATGGGGGCAAAGATGGAGATTCATGTCAGTCTATTGTTCCTGATTAAACAGGTCTAGCTATGTGTAGGAACGGAACCCGGGTCGGCATGACCGCTAGCGGCAGGTGACTTTTCACACACAATGAGCTATGCCAGCACGAATTGCGCAGCTCTCACGATGGTCCTTGACAGCAGGAATAAAATGATGATGGTGACGACGACGACGACGACAACAGCGGCCACAGCGATGACGAGTAGGCAGGCTCCAGGGAGCTGTTGAACGCAGGCACAACGTGACAGATGCCGCGGAGACGGCATGTTACATCGCGTCCGACTAACGCACGCCGGCATTTTCTCCGGCAAAATCCAATCAAAAAAAAGTCGATGCGCGAGTCGCGTGGTGGGGACCCTAGTTTTCTAGCAGCGACACTTCGCGGTATTCCGCCCAAATGAAATTGGTGGGACCCGCTGGCTCCCCACTTTGCGGACGACCCACTGACTGAGCCTGCCTGGCTGCCTGCGCATTTCGCTTGGTTCGCTTTCATCAACGTCGTTTGACCGCCAACGAGGGCATTTTCAGCATGTACAATTATTAGAGGTCGGATGAAACGGTGTTTAGGTTTCATTGCTCAAGTCGACGGATCAACCGAAGGCGAGCTGCGCTTCGGCCTAACGAGCAGTACAAAGGCAATTTCAATATAACCTGGTAGCGCGCTGAGGTGGATGAGACGGAGGGTGTTTGGTGGAGGGAAATGATGTGAACTTACCGAGAGATGATGGTTTTGGCGAAAGGCTCGGCCTTGATCTTGATAGATCCGCTTCCGCACTGGCTGATTGGATTGAGGTTCTGTTCTGGACGAAGCAGACGTCGTCGAGCTGATCTCCTCTAAGCTCTGGGTCTGGAGCCCTGAGCAGGTAGACTGGATCCTGCTTGGACCTTGGATCTCGTTATGCTGACTCGTTACGACACTTTCAATAGCACTTATTTCGAGACGGCGACGGCGGCGGCAATGGCAGATGCCCACACAGGATCAGCTAGGAAATTCAGCTGGCGAACGGATAGACCGGCAGCGTGGCCGCTGCTCTTTCAGACGCTAGAAAGAGAGAGAGAGAGAGAGCTGCAGGAGCGGGAGGAGGAAAGAAGAAGGAAGATCAAGAGACCTTGCAGCCACTCTGTTCAGCAGCTGTAATCAGCTCAGAGTTCGTGAGGTCGTATCGTTTCTTCTCTGATAGTAGCTCAAAAACCGATGTGAACACGGAAGACAAAGTCTCCAGGTTCAAGAGTTGAGTCCTCGTATGATGGATGTCAAGAAGGAAGAATGGTGCTGAGAGAGAGTTAGCTCTATGCCATTCCGCAGTTCCCTACCGAGCCTCGAATCCGCACCCTGAAGGCTCAGTCATTTCAGGGATATGTTATTGTATCGGCCGATACCTGAGTGACTACAAAGTTGCTTAGGCCACTTGGTGACTTTTTGAAGCGCAAATGAAATTACGGTCCAGAGATCAAAGGGCCCGGAATTGGGTGAATTGGGTATTTCAAACCTTATTGGACCCTCGCGCTTGTTCGCACTACAGCGAGAGAGCTGAATTCAAGGCATGAATTGAGCACGTTTGCAACTGAACGACTTTCATCTCTTTGCCATCACTTACACTCGTTGTTACTCGATTACTAGATATACCCTAACCCCTTTGGAAAGCGTCTAATGCGGCATTTTCCTTCCTTACCACCTTCGTTTTCTTCGTTTCAAAACTCGTTCACTTCGTCCAGCTCGAAATATCATTGCTTTTGAACACTCTTTGAGGTAAGTGGTTGGTTTGCTCTTCCAAATCTACGAACCTGTTACACTCTGCCGCCTCTCCTGCCTTGACATGAGTCGATTGGATCTGTTGGACCCTTGTCTTGTGTTGCACCGGGCCAGCTGGGCTTGCATGACGCCTGCAGAAGAAGCCTCGCAGGCGTTGCAGATTCTTGCTGCTTGTTCGATAGCTTGACGTCGCCATCGCTCTGGCTCTGTCACCAATCAGTTTGGTGCAGTCAGTGCGATGCTGCGACAGGCTTGAGACTAGACGTGCAAGCACGAGGCAGCATATTCCGGATTGGCTTGCAATACGAGACCATGCGAAGCAATGGCATTGCTAACCAACACGTTGATCTTGTTCCTCTCCCTTGTTATACGCGTCTGCAACCACGCGTCTGCGATTCTTCTCCGCCGTAACCGCCGTTCTATCCCATCCCGTTCTCCGCTGTCCGTTCGGGCTTGCTCTCTGCATCGCTGCATGGCCTCGTGCCACACGGCTTCCTGATTCGTTCTGGTGCCTGTTACATCTTGTTTGACTTGGACTTTCGTTTGCTCGCCAATCCGCGCCGCGTTGTACGCCAACGCCATATTTGCATCTCTTCGCTGTCGCGATCCTCCACCTCCTTGTCACGCTTGTCAACCCCGCACTCTAGCTAGCTTCGTCGTCACCATCAACGCTCATTAAGCCGCTCCTTCGGATCCTACCTAGCTACCTTTTCCAGTCATCATCGAAGCGTCCGATTCTCGACGTCGCCTCGCCGCCCACCATCTTTTCCGCCATGAACGCCGCCAACTTTGACCAGTACGGTCTGCTGTCGCATGGAGTGACAGGCACTCCGCATCAGCATCACGCTGGCTCGCATCAGCACCATCAACACCAGCAACCACATCATCAGCATGCTGCATTCAACTCGGCGCTGGGCCACACCGGTGGTCAGACAGACGATATCTTTATCGCTCGACAGACTGTAAGTTGTTTATACACAAACGAAACGCAATGGATACACCAATGCTTCTTGCTTGGTTGTCGTCGGTTGCATCCGATTATGACACTTTAAGCTCAACCGATCACCTTGAGCACGGACCCACAAATAGGAGACAGATCGGCTGACCATTCACCCTTTTCGGAACGCTTCCGATGCTCCTTTCAACGCCGCAGATGTTCGATGCGGTGAGCCGCCTCTCTGCTCAGCTGCGCCATGCGGCCGATTCTTGCGATGCTTTCGTTAAGGTCGTCGCACGCCAAAACCCCAACGTTGCAGCTCTCGTGTTGGCACAACAGGGCAACGTTTCAAGTGCTGGCAGTGCAGCGGGTGTACCGACATCATTCGATTTCCTTGCCATGGCCAATGGCGCGCATCCTGGCGTCGCTGCTGCAGCAGCCGCAGCAGGAGCGGATACAGCAACGGCAGCAGGTACAGCCGGCGCCAACGGCAAACCAATTAAGAAGATGAGCAAGCTACAAAAGCGCAAGGAGAAGCGTCTCCGCGATCCAGAAGCACCCAAACGTCCACCAAGTGCCTATCTGCTCTTCCAGAACGAAGTGCGTGAAGAGATCCGAAAGAAGCACCCAGGCATGCCTTACTCGGAAGTGTTGGGCAAAGTATCGGAAGCATGGAAGGCGCTTACGGACGAACAAAGACGGGTATATCAGGACAAGACGACCGAAAATATGGCGACATGGAACCAACAAAAGAAGGATCACGAGGCCAACATGGCCGCCCAATCTGCCGCGTTGGAGCAGTAAGCACATCTGGCACCTCCCTCATTCGTTATTGTCATACTCTATCGCTTTCCTGTGTTCCGTCGACTTGCCTCATACGGTCTGCCTTTCTCTCATGAGGAGGAGGGGAGAAGCAGCCAACTTGTACTCTTAAGATCTTCTGTGATGTGGCACGACAACGCGCTGGCTTGTTCCAGCGATGCTGCCTGTAATTTTTGTGTACAATACATCTACTTGATACCGCCCTGCTTGCACTTCACGATGCGTCTGTGTGCACTGCGCTTCACTAGACAGACAAGGTTGTAGGATTAAACGTTATAGGTCGCAAAGTTAGATCTTGAGCCAAAGCTTAAATGAAGGCGTAGACAGCCAACCCTGGAGACCCTTGAGGAGATCTCGCGAATCGGGACTGTTTAATTGTTTGCTTCCGGCTTTTTCTTTCTTTCTCTGTGTGCTTTTTCGCGCTCTCCAATCGGCGCACGACTCGCCTGACCGATGAAGCGCAGCGCAACATTCCGATTTTGACACAGACGTGCTCCGTGTGTGCTCAATTCTCCACCTCATAGCCGAAGCGAGAGACGTCGAGCATACTCACTTTCGCCAAGAAGTCGAAAGTCGCACCCTTCTTCTTCCCACCATCTTCTCGCACCACTCACATACATCAAGATGACGTCCAAGATTCCTGGAATGCAGCATTTGCAGTCATTCACTCAGAGGAAGGAGAAGGAGTGCCGAAAGCCCGAGGAGGGACTTAAGAATGATCTGATCATCCGAGCTGCTCGTGGTCACCAGACTGAACGTGCTCCATGCTGGATCATGCGACAGGCCGGTCGATACCTCCCAGGTATGTAACAGCTCTCTTACTGAATAGCAGCCAATGACTGCTGCGCTTGCACGACCAACCACTGACACTCACTTGATCCCATTTGCTCATTGATCATGCATCGCCACAGAGTTCCGCAAGATCCGCGAAAGTCACGACTTCTTCGAATGCTGCCGTGACCCAGAGCTTGCTTCAGAGATTACAGTGCAGCCCATCCGTCGCTACTCTGGCTTGCTCGATGCTGCCATCATCTTTTCGGACATTCTCGTTGTGCCACAAGCCATGGGTATGGAGGTCGAGATGCTTCCCGCCAAGGGACCTCACTTCCCTGACCCGCTTGTCACACCCAAGGACATTGCCACCAAGCTTAGGAAGAAGGTCGATGTCGAGAAGGAGCTTGGCTACGTATACGAGGCAATCAAGATGACACGTACCAAGCTTGACGGTGAAGTACCGCTGATTGGCTTCTGCGGCGCCCCTTGGACGTTGATGGCATACATGGTGGAAGGTGGAGGAAGCAAAACATTCGAGAAGGCCAAGACATGGTTGTTCAAGTACCCTGAAGAGTCCAAGGAGCTTTTGCAGAGGATTGCCGATGTCTGCACTGACTTCCTTGTTGGACAGGTCAAGGCAGGTGCGCAGCTTTTGCAAGTCTTCGACTCTTGGGCTGGCGAGCTTTCTCCGTCCGACTTCCGACAGTTCTCGTTGCCCTACTTGCGATCGATCGCTGCTTCGGTCCGTGACATTCTTTCGACCAAGTCAATCCCTTGCCCACCATTGATCGTGTTTGCCAAGGGTGCTCTGGGCCACTCGTTGCCTGAGGTGGTCAAGGCAGGCTACGATGTTGTTGGGTTGGACTGGACAGTCGAGCCCTGCGTGGCACGAAAGGTGGTGGAGCTCTCTTCGCCAGGCAAGTCGAACTACAAGGACGCAAGCGGACAGAACGAAGCCGGTCACCGATTGGCATTGCAAGGTAACATGGACCCATCAGTTTTGTACGCTGGCAAAGAAGCCATCGAGAAGAAGGTGGAAGAGATGCTTCGATCTAAGAAAGGTGGTTTTGGTGGTGGAGGAGCTTACATTGCCAACTTGGGCCACGGTATTACTCCCGGAGTCGACCCTGAGGCGGTCAAGATCTACCTCAAGGCAGTACACAGGATCAGTCGGGAGGTCAACAGCGCTCTGGACGAAGAGTAGAGTTCCTGGGCTGCTGGCCCCTCATTACCGGTGTGTTCATTACAAGAAAAGGCGGCCTCGCACATAAGGCCGAACGCTGCCATACATACATTTCATAATCCAATGACTTTCTTTGCACCTCTCTCAGCGTCCTTGAAGAGCTGTGTAAGACAGCAACGTACTGTGCTCGAGATCGGTTTTGGCGAGAATTTGACCGCCGACAAATGATGTTAGAGACTATAGGCTAACATACGCTTTGGGATTTTCCCCGCAGACGCAGGTTGAGCGGACACGGCGTGCATCTGCATGTGCATGCTCCCGCAATTGATCCTTGATGCTACCACACGAGCCTCTGAGATAAGCTCGGATGACAGCTTTGCCAACTTCATTAAGCTCAAGCCTGTCTCTTGGCTGCAACGACTCCAGATCGCCCAGTGAACACCTCGAGGAGTCATTGCGTCGTCGGGTCAGCTTGCTACTAAGGCGGATGGGTGGTGTTCTCGGCGTCGGCTACTCCGATACTCCTGATGTGAGAAACGAGAGGGAGAGTCAGAGGAAAAGAGAATCAAAAGATAGCCGGAAAGAGAGAGAGAGGGGGACACTGCAGTGATTAAGTTCCCTCACCGTGCAGATGATTGCATCCTCCGCATCACAGTGAGCCTCGATCTTGGCTTCCGTGTCTCTGTCCTCACCGCACCGCACCGGCCATCTATTTCGGCTTTCCCGTGTCTCTGTGCCTCTCTTCTGTCCTGGCCCGTCTCTCCCTTCGCCGCTGCAAAAGACTTTGGCTGACAGGGTTTGGACTGTATGCACCTGAAAAGGGCGTCTAGCTTAGCGCCATTGTCTATCATTCAAACTTGAGCTCGTAGGCTGCCTCTTCTGTGCTCTGTACCAATGAACACAAGTATAGATGGGCGGAATTGGAATTGCCGCGAAGAGTCGATTTACGCCAGAACCCTTGCGTATGTCTTCACGTCGCGTGCACTTGGATCTCGGCAAAAAAGCTGACAACCTCAACTAACGAAGGATCGTGCTCTTTCGCCTCTTTTGTGCCCATGATCGTCTCGGATGAGCCGGACGATCAGCACTCGTCTGTCACTTGACGTTACAGCCTTGCGCCCAAGCCATGCTCCCAAGCCCAAATGCCTCCACTCTTGTGTCTCTTCTGGTCTTTGCTCTCGTGTGCTCGCCCTCTCCTCCCTTCGGCGACTTGTCGATAGCCACGAGACAGGCCCTCTTCTGTGTCACATCAGCTGCTGGCAATGCAAATCGCTTCTCCTCTTGTCCTTCTGGCAGTCTTGCTGTGCTCTGACGGCGAATGATCCGAAGGGGAAGGCAGCAAGTTAGCTGCTCCCCCACTTTCTGCACTCACACAGCTTGGGCCCTGCTTCTTCTGACGCTGGACTCCGCTTGTGCTCCTTTCAGCCATTCCCTGTCCTGCCGTTCTGTGAAGTCACATAACCGATCATACTATCCACACGATCCTTCACCTTCTGAGCCGACTCGAAGTACGCTTATGTACAAGCACGGAGCCCCACTCCCACTCTAGACTAGACTGCACCTGCATTCGCTTCCTTTCGTCGGATCCTACCGTACTCCTAACTCCCAGACCCACTTCATCACCACCATCACCCACGCCTCCTTCTCCTCCTCCCTCCTTTCTTCCCTTAGATTCCCCGCCACTTTTGCTCACGCTCTAGTGGTGGCTCCTGCATCGGCATTCTAGATACGATCGACTCTCGACTCATCCGACCTCCGGCAAAGCTTCAGGAGCAACGCACAAGGTAGTCTTGACAACCCAAGGTCCTTGCCTCATATTGCACGGATCTCCTTGTCCACCTGACCCTTGACTTAGACTAGGCTGTCCGTTCTGTCGACCATTGCCGTCAATTCATTATTTTGCATCAAGCCTGAACCCACCGCCCTGAGAATCCCTCTTACACGCATCAGGCCAGGTCTGTCACGCATCTGCACCGCGACGCTTCGAGGTAAATCACTCATTGGCTCTCCCTCTTCTCTGCAGTCTGGCTAGACGCTGCTGCTGCATACAATAGACTCGTACGGCCACGATCTCACTCCAAGAACAGACGGCTCAAAGATCTTTATAAGGACCACCGGCTTCGTCCTGCACCTTCCTCCCCTCGCAAGATTGTAAATCAATAGACTTCCTCTCCTCTCTCACCCCATACTTGCCTTCACGATGAGGTTGCCGCTCGCATCGACAGCATCGGCCCTTTGCACAGCGCTATTGCTGTCTGGTCCTCAAGCTGCCAAAGCCTCGCTCGCCAAGTCTGACGGCCTCAAGACCTTGTACGAGGGTCTTGCCGATCTCACTCGTCCTGCCTCGGAAAAGCATCTCCCCGCTGGACAGAATCTCGCTGGTCTCAGCTCCGATCCCCTTCAGCCTGGGGTTCAATGGAGCACGCAGCAAGTACAACCCACCGTTCTCAAAGACGGTCAGGTCAATGTGCCTGACTTCAAGCTCGTCACCGCAGGTCAAAAGGTTAGCGACGTCCTGTCACCGGCATCTACTGCTGACGACGACGCGCCATCTGCCTCGGGCGCTGCAAGCCAAAACCCTGGCATCACCAATGCCAGAAAAGCTCTCTCCTCAAGCACGTTCTCGCCCGTCAATCCACCCTCCTTCCCGTTGGCTGTGCGAAGCCCTTACTTGAACGCGTGGCTTCCCTCGGGCTCCAACTTGGCCTCGACTCCTCCGAACACTGTCGGCAATGGCGGTTACCTCGCTGGTCAGTGGCCTTCCTTCTGGACCTCGTCGTACGGTGCTGACGGCGAGTACCGTCTCGGCTGGACTGGTTACATTCGGATCGACAATGTCACTTATGAGTGGATGGGCAACGGTTTTGGTACACTTGTTCGCGCCGGTATGGCCGCCACACAGCTCAGTGCAGAGTACACTGCTACCCGTACCATGTTCGCCTTCGAGGCCGATAAGGTCAAGTTCAACGTCACTTTCCTCACTCCCATCACTCCCGATGACTACCTCCGCCAGAGTCTGCCTCTCAGCTACTTGCACGTCGAGCTTGACACCACCACTATCAAGGGTCGTAGCATCCAGCTTTACACCGACATTGATGAGCGATGGGTCACCGGCCACGATTATGACTACGAACACTACCCCTATGATCAGCAGTACTATGAGAAAAATGACACCTCGGTTTTCTTCATCACACGCAAGCAGCCTCAGGTCTACACCGAGTTCCGTCAACGTGCTGAGTGGGGTAACGCAACATACGCTGCACGCAACCATACCGGTCTCTCTTCGCGTAACAACAACAATGTTGTCGTCCACACCGAGTTCATCGATAGGGGCAAGCTTTCGTTCGACCACGGTCCTGTCGGTGGACCCGACAACTCGTTCGCCTTTGCTGTCGATTTTGACGCCAAGCATGCTGACAAGGATGCGCTTTTCGTTGTCGGTCACATGCGCACACCCTACGTCAACTACGTTCGCGCCAAGCACCCAGGCACCAACTCCACAAAGAGCTACCAGGAGGACCGATACGGCTACTGGCAGACCAAATTCGACGACAAGATCGAGGATGCTGTTGCTTTCTTCATGAACGACTTTGAATCGGCGCTCATCAAGGCCAAGGCATTCGACCAGAAGGTGCTTGACGACTCGAGGGCTGCTGTTGGCGGTGGAGAGGTTGGCGACAAGTACGCTGCTATTACTCAGCTCTCTCTGCGTCAGTCCTTCGCTACTTGGGAGATCACCGTCAGCAAGGACTCTAAGGGCAGATACAACACCTCCGATACGCTACTCTTCCTCAAGGAGATCTCGTCCAACGGCGACATGTCGACTGTCGATGTCATCTTCCCTCTCTTCCCTGTTCTCTCGTACACCAACCCGGATCTTCTTCGCGACTTGATGCTGCCCATCTTTGAGTATACCGAGTCAGGCCTCTATCCAAACAAGTGGTGTGTCCACGATCTCGGAACCTATCCCAACGCTTGGGGCTACAATGACGGCAACGATGAGCCAATGCAGGTCGAAGAATCGGGCAACATGATCTGGATGACGCTTCACTGGGCTCAGCTTGTTGGCAAGACGAAATCACTTCCCTTCCTTGACCAGCACTACAGCATCATGAAGCAATGGACCGAGTTCCTTGTCGAGGATTCGCTCATCCCTGCCGAACAGCTTTCCACTGACGACTTTGCTGGCACACTCGCCAACCAGACCGATCTCGCCATCAAGGGTATCACTGCTATCGCTGCCATGGGTCGCATCGCTGACATGCTCGGTCACAGCAAGGACGCCAAGTCGTACGCCAACATCTCATCCAGCTACATTAAGCTCTGGCAGGACTATGCCATCTCGCACGATGCTTCTCACACCAAGCTCGCTTACCAGGACGACGCTTCATGGGGCACGCTTTACAACTTGCTCGCTGACCGTCTGCTGGACCTCAACTTGGTGCCTCACGCAGTGTACAAGATCCAGGATGCTTGGTATCCCCGTGTGCAAGAGAAGTACGGTGTACCGCTCGACTCGAGGCACAAGTGGACAAAGACGGACTGGGAGATGTTCGCTGCTGCTGCCTCGGATGATCCGGCTACGCAGAAGCTGTTCATTGACTTGCTGTACAAGTTCATCGATGATGGTAAGACCGATGCGCCGTTTACGGATTTGATGGAGAGCACGACGGGTGACTTCCCCAAGCAACCTGAGGATCCCTTGATTCACTTCTTGGCTCGACCGGTGGTGGGAGGTCACTTTAGCTTCCTCGCTAAAGCCAAGGCTGATAAGGCGAATGGCGTGGCTCCTGGTGGGTACAAGTATGGTGATGAGAACGATGTCATTACCGACAGGCCTAAGCCTAAGCCTAAGCCGGGCAAAGGTGGGAAGAAGACTGCTTTGACTTCGAGCGGTTCGCAGCGGGCGTTCCAGCTGCCGGCCTAACCTTGCATCTCACTGCATTGCCTGCTTTTCGCTTTCGACTTCGGCGTTTCGCATCCTAAATTAGAGACATCGCTCTGTCCTTACTTATCATCAGTCTGTCTCTCTAGAGAGCATATTTGTTCATTCTATCAAAGGTCTTCTTATCAAAGTTTCTTGCATTGCATCTACCATCTCGTGTTCTCATCATCGAAAGAAACCTCATTGATCAACGTTCCAACCCCGTGAGAAATCTTGACCGAAAATCGGTCGCCATTCTTCAACGTCCTCCTGGGCTCCTTTGACCACCCTATCCCCGCCGGTGTACCCGTTAGAATGATCGTTCCCTCATGCAGTGTTGTACCTTGCGATAGAAAGCTGATGATCTTGGGAATGTTGAAGATCAAATCGCTTAAATCGCTTTTCTGCACCACATCATCATTTAATTTCCCTTCGATGCTCACCTTTCCCCAATCGTCAATGGCGTCTTTGTGGACGATGACGGGGCCTATGGGGCAAGAGTTGTCGAAGCCTTTGGAGAAGCACCATTGGGATTGGGAGAATTGGGCTTTGCGAGAGCTAACGTCGTTGGCTGCTGTGATGCCGTAGAGGTAGTCCAAGGCGGTTTCTTCAGAGACGTTTTTGCAGGAGCTACCGATGATGAGGGCCAGTTCGGATTCGTAATCTGCCGCATCGTCGGGTACGAATGCGTGAGGAATGCGAATCTTGTCTGGATGTGGACCGATAACGCTACCCTCTGGTTTGAGGAAGAGGGTTGGTTCTGTGGGAACTGGTAGATTGACCTCTTTGGCGTGCGAAAGGTAGTTCAATCCAATGCAACGGACCGTCTTCATCTGGTCTTCCCGGATGAGAGGCAGCAATTCGCCAATGGTCATAATCTCACCCGTTGACTTACCAGGCTCATTGAGTAGATCCCAACCGGAGAAGACGTTGACTTCGACAGACTGATCGTTGTAGACTGCTAGACCGACATCGATGTTGGGATCGACTGGTTCACCAATCTGTTCGTAACACTCGTTGTAGGGTCGACCTCTGGGGTAGAAACGCACGAGACGTTTGAAAGGTGGTGGCCTGACGACCTTCACGACTTCTATGGGGGATGTGCTGGTTTTGCGTTTCGCTGTCCGTGCAGGGGCAGGAGGGGGAGGCGGCGCCGGACGTTTGCGCAAAGTAGGCGGCGCCATGATAAAGGTGCGAACGTGGATTTGGCTCGCCTGGAATAATCCGGCTGACCGTACTGCAAGGCGATGCTGAAGAATGGTGACAAAGTGCCGGCGTCGGTGGTGGTGTTGGAAAGGAAACGGAAGCTCGTTGGAAACTAAATTTACAAATGAAAGAGCATGACAGCTGGTCTGTGCAGCGCATAAGCTTCCTGAACCCCACACTTAAGACGCGGTCGAAACCTCTCTAACTCCGCTGCAAGATACAATTTTGTCCGCCGGAATAATTGGACCCTGATATTTGGCTCGTAAAAACAATTTGTGCCACCAGCACCAACCGACCCTGTCCTTTTGGAAGATTTGTGTCAAGGACACAGTTTCTCGATGTGTGCCGTAGCTCTTGATGGACGGAGAGCCCAAGCATGCGGTTGTTTCACTTTTGGAGAGCGAAGATGTGCTTACTTGCCTGTCGTCGCCTAAGGCTTGACGTACTTGCCAAACATGATCAGGACGCCGAGCAAGAAGATTAGTGCATGGAAAGCTGGGTGGTTGACTGGGCAGGCCATGATTGTAGCAGCAAGCGTTTGATGCAGTTCGATTTGTTGAACTCTGAGTTGGAGCTCCTTGACTGGATGTCCTTGAAATATTGTAGGAATGAGGGTTCCGCTAGGAGATGATGTTGTGTAAGGAGATGTTCGTTGTTTGTGAAGAGGCGGTGTTAGCCATCCATGAAGGTTTCATCTCAATCATCATCGACCTCGCTGTCAGTGTGAAAGGCATCACAAAGTATCAATGCGGCCAGATCAGTGAGGATTCCAAGCTCGATGAGGATTTGCAGCTTCCCCGCCGTCGTTTTTTTGGGGAGGGGGGGAGGGGGACTTCGAGCACCAAGGCCAAGCGACAACGACGAGCACAGGGTGGCGAATCAATGAGCTGTACCGCATAGCCACCGACAGAGAGCGATGGGGACTAGCAGAAACAACAGACAAACAACAAGAAGGCGATGGTGCCCGCGACAAACGGACAATGAGGCGCACCACAACAGTGAAACACAATCGCGGAGAAAGATAGGCTTCCCCCGCCCTAACGCCCTGCTCATTCCGCACTAATCTTGCATACATGTTGTGGTACGGTCTGAGCTGCAATGCAAGCGTTCGGACTGCGCAAAACTTTTCAAACCATCGCGTATGATTCGCCAACATCCGAGAGGGAGGTAAACAGCGGTTCCGTATGTACCGACACCGGATGTTGCCATCAGGGTGGGGTAGGATCGTCATCGGCTAAATGATTTGACGTGCGCCTTTCGTGGAATTTCGCACGCGATTTTCGATCCACGTGGTTGCTCTCTACGACGCAATTTCCTTGGATGGCGTTATTGAACGCATACATGACAATTCTTCACCCGTCGCCATCCATCGGCAATGCAGTCGGATTAGCTTTGGCCATCCGAGTGGTACTGTGGTACTGCAACGCTTTCCGTCGTTAAGCGCCCTATCACCTCATACAATTCAAATCTTCCGATTCTGGTTGGTTCCCACAGCCGAGTTAGCCTAGAAACGTTCTAAAGATTTTCAGCGCCCATTCCATTCACCGTTCGGACAGATTGATCTTCAACTGAGATTGCACTAATGGACGCAAGTGACAGGTCACTTCAACCCCAGGGTCACTTCGGTCGTAGGTTTCTCCGAGCCCGAGTCACTTTGACCAGAGATCACCTCGATCCGAGGTCGTCTCCACCCGAGGTCACCTCGATCCCAAAACGCCATCTGCATTCCTCTTTCTCTCTCGTTCAACAACGTTGAGCTTGTTTCCCAGATGAAAAGAGTTCTCATCCTATCGATACTCGCTTGAACATCGCGCAAACGTGCTGCACTGGACTTAAGATGTTTCCCCGTCGTATCCACAGGGAAAGAGCTCGGGTCTCATCGATTAGAGCAAACGTTGCCGACGAAGTTTGTATGGAACCAAACTAGTCTCCCAAGCAGGCGAATCAAAGATTGCACAATCGTCAACGGTGTTGCTATGTTGTCGGATGGTTCTCCCAAGCAAGCAAAACAACGATTGCACAATTGTGCCAACGGTGTTTGTATGGTATCGAACGAGTCTCTGAAGCCGGCAGCACAAAGTGCCCAGTTGTCTGAGCACGTTGGCGTTTGTATAGCGTCGAACGAATTTCTCAAGCAAGCACGCTACACGAACTGTTTACACAACACAAGAACATGACGAAGGTAAAGGTATAAAAGGTCATCTCCAGAGAAGCCATCTCCGTCTTCTGAATCATCTCCTCACTCCAAGCCTCTTCCCCCCACCCCCCCTTCCCTCCTCAAGACATGAAGCTCTTAGCTTTCGTCCCCGCGCTAGCCGTCCTGGTCGGCAGCGCTACTGCCTTTCCTTCCTTTGGCGACCCGAGCAAAGTCGACTACTCTGCCTTCCTCGAAAAGGCCGCCAAGATCAAGGGAGGCCAGGAGCTCGTCAAGCGAGCCACGAACAACAGCGGACAAACTGGCTTCGAGCAACGTACCTTCCATGCTCTCATCAACCCTGCCAGTTTCAAGTACAATGCTCAGGAGCAGACCGTCGATCTAACCTCGGACGAGCACAAGTTCATCCCTCCCGGTCCTAACGATATCCGTGGTCCTTGTCCCGGTCTCAACTTGTTGGCCAACCATGGGTATCTCAACCGTAACGGTGTGACTACCTTGGCACAGGGAATCGATGCCATCGGTAAGGTGTTTGGTGTCGAAGCAGACCTCGGCCTCGCCTTGAATGCCTATGCTGTGGTGTTCAACGGTAACATCCTCGACACTACCTGGTCGATCGGTGGTCCTTATCAGTCGCAAGGTCTTGGACAGATCACCAACCCTCTCCTCGGCACTCCTGCCGGTATCGATGCTCACAACATTTACGAGGGAGACGCTTCGATTGTTCGACAGGACTACTACGCGCCCGATTCCAACCATGATAACGTCGAGCTACACCTCCCCTACTTCCAGGACCTCCTTGATCTCGGCAACAACGATCAGACTCCTGGCAAGGATGTCTATACTGCTGAATTGATGCTCAAGCACAAGTCTAACCGATGGCACCAGTCGGTGGCGACCAACCCGTTGTTCTTCAACTCTGCTTTCGGAGGACTTGTCGTCACCACCGCTGCTGAACGATTCGTTGCTGAGTTCGCGGCTAACAACACTGTGGATGAGAATGGTTACAATCGATTGTACCTTGACGAGAAGAACCTTTTGGCCTTCTTCTCGGTGGAGCGAACTGCGCAGGGTCTCAAGTACACGCCTGGTCACGAGAGGCTGTTGCCCAGCTGGAAACGCCGTCCTCTCGGCGCCACCTTCGGTCTGGACGACATCGTCCTAACCCTCCTCTCCGCCGCTGCCATCGATCCCAGTCTGATCAGTCTCGGAGGAAACGCCGGCAAAGTCAACACTTTCACAGGCGTCGACGCCGGAAACCTCACCGGTGGTCTCTACAACACCCAAACCCTGCTCAAAGACCCGCAAGCCCTCTCTTGCTACCTCTACCAAATTGGCATTGAAGAATTGGTCCCCACTCAGATCAACGTCCTCTACAAGACCGCGGGTCAGGCGCTTGACTTTGTCGGAAAGAACCTCGCCGCCCCTTGGAAGAGGTTGGCCACGGCCGGTGGAAATCCTTGCGACAGTTTCAACTCGAACATTGCCGCTCAGTACAGCAAGTATCCCGGTTCGAAGATTGAGAGGAATGGACAGAGCGGTGTTTTGACCCAGCTGCTCGGCGGACTTATCAGGAAGCGTCGTCGCAGTGCTGACAAGTAAATACCTGAAAGCACCCCACGATGGAATCACCGCTAACTGATTGTTGGCCTGGATTGAAATACGATGATTCACCTGCCACCTTTTCTTTCCACTCTTCGTTCTTCTTTCCACTTCCACGTACTTTACTGCCCTCCTTTCTTTCCACTTTTCTCTTCGTACCCCCCCCGGACACGCTTCCGTGCTGGCTGAAGTAAGAAGTTCAAGTGGGGATCTAGCCGCGTTTGTTGACATAGCTGCTATGCTACCTTTGTCGACACACCCGAAGCAATGCCAGAAATTTTCAACGACGACAATAAAAGAGTGATTGTGATGTGACACTGTCTGAAAAAACTCTCGTGTCTTACCCTGTGACTCGTTGTAAGTGCAGTGTACAGCTCGGGCGATGTCCTGTAGTTGCGACTTGTGAGTTGATGCACGCCAGTAACCTTGCTTCCGGCAAAGAGAGTCTCCTATCCCGAGCTCTCCTCTTCGTGGCCTCACAGCAACGAGGGAGTCACGCGTCCCATTCACTCGAAGTCTCATGTCAGACTGGGCACACCACAGATGAAACCCTTCACGGAGAGTAACTTGCTTTCCGGACTTTGCACAGGTCGATAGAGATCTTTGGAATTGCAAAAGCATATGTGCATGTAAGACGGTACTACAGAAGCGCCGGCTCTACTTTGACCTTTGTCGATCCCTGCGCCTCACAGTCTCATGCCCACGTCGAACGACCAACGACCTGCGTGCAGCTAAGAATTGGGCGTCCAGACGTTGGTCTTCAGCCCGCCACTTCCGCTCTTCCTGCTGTCCTCAAACGATTTGAGCAGATTTGAAAGCTCCTTGCCGCTGCTCGTGCGTCGCATTTTGGGCGTCAAGGGCTTGTCGAGAGCGTGGAACTTGCTCAAAGTCGGGGCCTGGGACGAATACTGCTGCTGCATACCTGCCTGGCCACGGAGACGCGCCTCTTCGATCGTCATCTGTGGGAAGGAAGATTCGCGAGACGAAGACTCGGACGAACGTTGCTGTTCTTGCTGAGCACCTTGCTTGGCGCCTTTGCTGGTGTCTTCCGTCACTTCCTTGTCGTCTACACCGAGCGCTTTCTGCGCAACTTGTGCTGCGAAGCCGGGTGCTTTGCTTTGAGCCTCGACGCCAAGAGCTCTACGGTCCTCGCCTGACGGTCTTCGGTCGAAGTCCCAGTCTTCCTCATCGGCGGGCAGATCGCCTGATTCTGCATCGTCCTCGTCATCATCGACGTCGCCATCGGAACGCTGATGCGGCAGAGAAACGATCTCGTTGATGCCGCCGTCGAGTGCGCTTGAAGAATTGCTTGGCGTGAGCTTGCTGGCTGCTTCCTTGCCTTTGCCGCTTGAAGATGTTCCAGGCTTGGAAGAACCTGTGCCAGTCGTGGCACTGTCGCCTGCAGATTTCTTCTCTCCCGTTGCCGGGTTGGCGGCTTCGCCTTGTGCAGTCTGCATGCTGCCGCCTGCCATCTCGTTGTTGACAGCGGCCTCGCTGCGCTTGGTCGATGACGAAGTACGCGGCTTGCCTCTTTTGTCGAGTGCTGTGCGAACGAAGTGCCTGGCGCTCTGAAGAGCTTTCCTGCTGGCATCGAGGAAGAGGAAAGCCTGGAAGACGTGAACACAGTCCTCGTAAAGCTCGTGTCGCACGGCAACGCCCGAGAGCGAGCACTTGTGGGCAAGCAAGGTGACCTCGTCTCGCAAGACCTCGGCATCTCCACACTGAATGAGCAGGGGAGGCAAGCCGTGCATGTCACCAAAGAGAGGCGAGACGTAAGGGTGCGTAAGGTACTTGTCGATGTTCTCGCCGAGGTAAGCCCAGACTGGGTTCATATGGTCGCCGGACTTGGGCATAGGTAGGTAGTCGAACTCGGCATTGGTGTCCCAAGAGTCACACGACATGGTGAGATCGCACCATGGACTGAAGAGCATCGCGCCGCTTGGTAGCTCGTACTTGTTGTCTCGAAGATACATCATGAGTGCGAGTGCCAAACCTCCACCGGCACTGTCGGCTCCCAGCACAATGTTACTAGGAGGGATGCCCAAGTCATCGGTGAGTCGGAAGTACGATGCAACGCAGTCGTGAAGAGCACCTGGGAATTTGGTTCCTGGTGCAAGACGGTAGTTGATACCAAACACGCGACACTCGGTGTACTTTGACAATGCGATGGTGAGCGGTCGATGGGTGGCAGCCGACATGACATAGTAAGCACCACCGTGAATGTAGAGGATGACGCGCTCCTTGCCCTTCTGCTTTCCGCTGCGCCATTCCGCCTGAAGGCGACGCCAAGTCTGCTTGCCGACGACCCACTCGGCGCTGATCTCTCGCTTGCCATCTTCGGCGGCATCAGCCTCGGCGAGGAAGCCACGAAGACCGCGCCTCTTGACACGGAAGGTGACGGGGGTGATGAGGCCGTCCTTGGGCGTAGGAAGGAACGAGCCAAGGTCGAATACGCGTTGAAGACCCTCAATGGAAGCGAATTCGGAGTGTTCGGCAATATCACGAAGAACCCTGGTGAAGACGGAGGTCTCGATACCCCACGACTTCTTGGCTGGTCCGTAGATTGCGTGCGAAGCAACAGCGGTACCGATGGTGACGCCTTGAGATACAAGCAACGGCAGGTAGCGCCAAGCGTTGGCGAAGGTGATCTTGGTTGGTTCTGTCCTTTTTGCAGCTGGATCGAGACGTGCACTGGCGGGCACTTCGGTCTTCTTGTATTGGTCGAGCAGCGAGGTGAGAGTCTTTGTCGACTCGCTGTCCTTGCGGTTGACGGATTTGCTAGGTTGTCGCGGCTGACTTGCAGAAGCAGAAGGCGGCGCAGATGGGCGAACGGTGGTTTCAGAGTGACCGGTAGAGGAGGCCGATGGACTGGCCTGACCGTCAGCGACGGTGTCTGCGTTCTTCTTGCCAGAGCCCGGGTCCTCGGCCGTGGGATCAGGGCCACGGTTCATGGTAGACGCGGCAGCCTCTGCGACAGCTGCAGTTCCGGATGCGTTGCCTCGTTTTGCGTTCGATTGAGAGGAAGCACCTGAGCGACCCCAGCTTTCGGGCATCGTGACCATCATGACCGTCAAGTCGAGGGCCATGGCGGAATCTCCTCGCTCCTTGGTACGTGCTTCATCCTTCTTTGTGTCCACGCCGTTCGATGCCTCGAGCTCGGAAGGCTCGCTGGACATGATGACAGTGGCATGAGAGTCCTTAAGCGAAGCATCGGCATTCGACAAGGATCCGGCGGGAGCGCGTGCTTCTTCATCGATGGGGGATGGCAAAAGGGAGTCGCCCCGCTTGTAAGACCGAAGATGGGTGGCGATGCTGAGTAGTGACTGTTGCTTTTGTGGCAATGCATCTCCATTCTGTTGACGCAAAGTGTGGAGACGCTGAAGGTGGTTGACGGCTTCGACGGCGGTAACAGCCTTGCGGAGTTTGCGCATGGCAGTAAGGTTGCGGAGCGCACGATCCTTGAGACAGGCACCTCTGGCGCTTTCCTCGTGCAGTGGTGGCAGATTCGCAAGCCAAGGATGAGCGAGAGCCTGGCGAGCAGTCATGCGCTTTTCTGCGGGACACAAGCAACGGAGGATGAAGTCTTTGGCTGTATCTGAGACCTCGGACCAGTATTCGGGCTCGAATTGCACCTCCATCTTGATGATCTGCTGGAAGAGGGAGGGCTGATCTTGACCGTAGAAAGGCGTGTAACCACCAAGAAGGGCATAGGCAATGACACCGCTGGACCAGATGTCAACTGCAGCATTATATCCTTTGCCGAGGAGCACCTCTGGCGAGACATACTGCGGCGAGCCACAAGCGGTCATGAGCAGACCTTCGTCAGGGATGAAACGTGAGAGGCCAAAGTCGGAAATGACAATATCGCTCGGGTCGGACTTGTCACGCAGAAGAATGTTTTCTGGCTTGAGGTCACGATGGATGATGTCATGCTCGTGGAGGTATGCGACACCTTCGAGCACCTGTTTCATGATGTGACGCGCATCGAGCTCGTTGTAGTGCACCTTTTCGACGAGACGATCAAAGAGCTCACCGCCTCTGCAAAGGTCAGTGACGATGAAGACACCTTCTTTTGTCTCGTACAAATCCCACATCTTGATGATGTTGGGATGCTCTACTTTGCCGAGGATGGTGATCTCTTCCTTGAGCATCTTCTCGTTGCTGTCCTTGAGAGGCTTCTTGGCGATGATCTTGAGAGCACGCTGTTCGCCAGTCGCCTTCTCTACGACGGCCTTGACAACCGCGAAAGAGCCTTGACCGAGCACCTGTGGAAGGACATCGTATTTCTTAGAGAGCTGAACGGGGAGAAGCGGTGTGCCGTCTTTCTCGGTCTCTTTGAACCACGAACGGAAGGCGTGGTGAAGATGAGAGCCGACCATTTTGACCTGTTCTCGCCTAGAAGACGTACGACGGTGAAGGGATTCGGTGAACGGCCGTCGTGAAGATGCGACTGCGGATCGCGGAGGTGTGTTTTGGGCAGATAGGTCTACGGCTGTATCAGCTTCGTTGTTGCGATACTGGCTGTCTCTGGACTTGCGCCTCTGGAAGAAGCTGGAAAGCCGATTCTTTGATGGAGAAGGAGTTTCGGCGTCAAGATCAGCGTTGGACTGGATCGAAGACGGTGGAGGTGACGATGACCGGGCTGCTCGACGAACCGGGGAACGTTGCTGCAGTCGCGCTGCGAGAGATTGTTGGATACCACGCAAGGATAGCTGAGCGTTGGATGACTCAGTCGAGGAATGAGATGCCAAGGTATTTGCGGTATCGCGGAGAGGTCGAGAGGATGTGCGGGGATCCGAAGTGGAAGGAGAGAAGTGAACGGTGCGAACCTTTGTCGGCGAGTCCGCGTTAGCGTGATGCTGCTGCTGGGCAGTGCTTTGTTGAGATACGGGGACGTGCACCGAGTCTTTGTGTATGGGTTGCGGATCGGATGCGGGCGAGCAGGAAGGAGGAGACGGAGGAGGAGGAGGAGGAGGAGGAGGAAAGGGGCTAGTGGTGGTGGAAAGGGTGACGGGAGGAAGTGTTGGTCTGGCTGAGCTATCGGACATGCTCCGAACAAAGCAAAGTGGAGTTCGACAGTAGCAGCGACTAGGCAAATCCGCTTGTGAGCGAGGGAGCAGTAAACAGCAGAGACAGGCAGTAGCAGCAGCAGCGACTGAAAACCGCGAATAGGCTTAGCGATACGATACGGACGATCCGAGAGTAAGAAAGGATCAGGGTTGTGACAATTGACACGCCAAGCGAGGTGCAAAGGCGAGCGAGCTAGTGAGTTGAGATAGGTGCGAGTGTCTGTATGCGTGTGTGTCTTGTGTGTGTGTGTGCAAGTGTGTGCGACAAAGCGAGAGAGCAACAGCGTGAAAGCAGGCTCAATTCTCGACGTCTTGCCTATTGTACTCTGCATGCATGCATCGTCACGGTCACTGCGGATCGGTACATGTTTGACTTTTGGCTGAGAGGGCCTGGCCAAGCTGACCTTTACGCTCACGCTCTGCGCTGACGTCTCTCTCATCACGTTCACGCACGCGCCTCGTCTCTCGGGCTGTGCCCAATTTTTGTTTTTAGTGCAATTTCCTCCACACTGTGGGCTACGCTGTGGGCTGCAAGCGGTGTGCGCGTTTCAGGGTCAGCTCAGCCCCAAAAAGGCTGCAGTCACTAGATGCCGTTACGCTGTGTCACGGTAAGGGTGTTGAACGGTCAAAGACGTGACGCTCTTCGTCCTACTTTCCAGTTCCGACTCGCTCTGCATCGCCGTCACGGAGCTCGAACAATATTCTCACCATCGCAGCTAACAATGGTCTAGACTGTATCGTCTGCAGAGCACAGCAAGGACACGAAAACTAATGCCAGTGTGACCTCCAAGTCAGTTGTGCCTCAACCGTGCTTCACAGCTGTTGCACTCTCCATACATGTCTAGAGAGGTGATCAAAGGTTAGTAGCGATCATGAAAGGAATGTTTGAATGAAAGCGTATAAGACAGAAACGAACTATAGGTTGTGTGAAGTTTCCGATTCTTTAAAGACGTAAAGATAGTGTCTAGGCGTCGTCGGCCTTGAGGGCTCGGTACATGCGCTCGTCGCTCTTCTCTTTCAACATGTCGAATCCACGCAGCGAACTCTCACCCACCAAGTCGTGAACAATCGCCTTGAGCTTGTCCAATTCGGTCGCCAAAGTGATCGAAGCCATACGCGCCGTGATGTACCGAAGATACATTGGATCGCGCAAAACCTTCCAGCTTAGCATGTCCTCTCCTTCAGTCAAAAGCTCACCTGGCGAGTTACCGTCCTGTCCGGCTTGCTTCTTACGCAGGTAGGCTTCCACCTTTCGGTTGCGAAGCGCGTACTTGAAGTGATTCTCGAGCAAGGAGAACGAGGCATGGTTAAGACGCTCTCCGTTTCGCAACGACTTGGAAAGCAGGTCAAACATGGTGCAGATCTCGGACAGATACTGTGGATCTAGCAACGATGTCGAGTACAACAGCGTCAACTGCCAATCCTTCTCGCCCTCGTTGAGCTGTCCTGACGAAGACGGTGAGATCGTCGTGCTTCCCTCGGTTGTTGTGGCAATGCCGTCAAAGGCTCGAATCGACGAAGTGATGGCTCCGAGCGCTTCCAGGATCGTTGCATGCACCGTTGCAATCTCAGCGTATCTCTCCTGAGGCCAGCGACCACGGATCTGGAAGTCCGATGTTGCCAGTGCAATTTGCGACGAATACGTTGCAATGTTCGAATTCAGAGACATGAAGCGCGCACGAAGCAAAGGCTCACGCTCGCGCCACAGCTCCAAGATAGCATCAGGACTCGAATCCTTGACTTGCTCGTCGTGATTGTTCTCTGCGTCAATCCGGTTAGCGAATCCTGCACGGTTTGCCATGCGCTCGTGGATCTGGTTCCTCGCGATCCAGGTTTCCATGATTTCGATGAAGACATCATTGATCTGTCGGGTGACTTTGGCCATGTTCTTGCGCAGCAAGTGTCGACTCGAGACAGGACGGGGGAAGACCATGATGATCAGCGCCACAAAGATACCGATCACGACGAGAAGCGCACGTTTCCAAGCGAGGCCAATACCGATACCGCTGTTGGCCGTAACAGGATAATGTGTGTCGATCCACGAATAGCCAACAATGAGTACGACTGAAACGTTGAGCATGATGCTGGGCAGCCAAAGCACCATGGGTGACCAGATGCGGATAAAGATGAGTGGAACAAATCCCACAGCAGTCGCAGCGGCCAGACCATAGGCGTTGCCACGCGCCGCCTTACCACAAGAGATGTACCATAACAAAGCGCCGTAAACGAGACCGATGGCCGTTCCTACCAATCGCATGATGGTCGTGATGAAGAGTTCGCCTCCCGAGAGCGCCGTTGCGGTTTGCAACGTGATCAAAGCCCAAATAGCTCGATGCTGGTACGTA
This sequence comes from Pseudozyma tsukubaensis, assembly GCA_001736125.1. Lineage (NCBI taxonomy): Eukaryota > Fungi > Basidiomycota > Ustilaginomycetes > Ustilaginales > Ustilaginaceae > Pseudozyma > Pseudozyma tsukubaensis. The sequence continues at coordinate 25,825 of MAIP01000080.1, read as the reverse complement.
AAGTGGGCCGTGTGTGGCAGCACGGTAGTAATCCAGATAGCAAATGTACCTATGCACAGGCGCACAGCATACAGGCCGCTCGGACCGAAGATGAAGTGGTACGTGGCAGCAATGCCTCTGCCGATGTGTTGGAACACGCTCGTTGGCGCCAAGGCGTCAGGGTCGCGTGCGTAGTAGTGTGGCTTCTTCTTGCCCTTTCCTTGCTTGCCTTGCTTCTTGACAGCTTTGCTCGTATTGGCGTTTCGGGTTGCCGCCGATTTCTCTTCGTCGCGTGTCTGAGAATGCCTGATTGCTGATGTGATGGTGGTGTCGTCTTCGGCGTCGGAATCGGATTCGCCTTCAAGATGGTCCGCTACGTCGGAATAGTCGGTTGCAGTTGCTGAATTGGCAGTGGCAGCGTTGTCTTGACGGAAATCGCGATCAATGTCTTCCTCTCGTTCAAAAGTCTCGTTGCCGGGACCGAAACCATCAAGCCCGTCGGAAGAGCCTCGCTTCTTGCTGCTGAGCACAGTCAAGAGGCGAGCGAAGTGCTTAGGCCACCAGATGCGCTTCTTGTTGGCGGCTTTGTCCGAGATGGTAAGCATCTCGCTGTGGAGCTGAGAGACGGAATCGAGGAGATCGATGAGACCGGTGATGAAGACGAGGCAGACGTGAAGCGGACGTACACCGGCACGGAAAGTGCGGATGGACTCTCTGGTTTGCAAAAAGTGCTGTTCGAGATCGAGATCAGGATGCATGGCTCGGAAGTGTTGAGCGTAAGGCTGCAGCAACTCGAGCCTTTGGTCCTTGATCAGGCTCTGCCTGACGGTCTCGAGATTGGTTTTGGTCTCATGCAGCTGGGTGACAATTTCATCGATGGGTCTCTTCTGTCGCCAATGGACGTTGGCGCTGAAGTAGGCCTGCACTGCTTCGAGCGACTGGCTGATACCATCCAACGAGGGCTCAGACACCTTCTGGAGGATGTGAAGCATGTGCGACATGGTGACTTGCTGCTGGGCTTCGCTTGTGAAGAGGTCACGGCGAACACGATGGATGGTGGTGGTCTCGTGAAGTCGGATGGGCTTGAGTTTCTCCTTGCTCGGAAGTGCCTCGACACCGTGTTGACCGTCGACATCATAGCCTTCTTCGTGCTTGGAAGGATCCCAGTTGTCGTCAAAGGTATGCGCGTCGGCAATGCCAAGCTCGTGATGGATGAGACGCCAAAAAGAAGTGAGCAAGGTAAGCTGCAAGTTGACAGAGCGCGTTTTGCGGAACATGACTTTCATATCGTGTGCGTTCATGAAAGACCTGTAGAATTCCATGCCAAGGAAGGCGGTCATGCCGTTGATGATCATGACGTGATTTGCGATGGTAACACGATCCTCCTGGATATCCGTCAGCAGTTCGGCTGAAGTCTTGGCGGCTTCATCCTCGGCTGCGAGCGTCTGTTGAAGGAAGTCGCCAGATGGACGATCGAGATGCGATTGTGTTGAAGGCTCGGGGAAAGAATCATGATGCTTGGCAACTTGAACCAGTGCGTCGGAGTGCAAGTCGACGACCTGACGAACGGCGCCAAGCATCTTGATGTAGCGAAGCTGCCAGGCGTGCGCGAGAGTCTCTGGGAACACGAGAATCTGGGCGGCCAGGCAAATGGCGAAAGAGCAGCCGATAGGAGTCATGAAATATTCACCGAGAGTGTATCGTGTTGTAGGGAAGAGGGGACCGTAGGTGCACATGACATCGAGTGTGAGGAACATGAAGACGGTGAAGATCTTGAGTTTGGGCACCTTGATCTGAATGACGGCTGCAAAGTAAACACCGAGCATGAGGAACACTCCGAAGACGGCAGTAGAGCGAACATCAAGATATACACCGTTAAAGATCTGAAGGCGGGCATACAGAGCAGGGTTGGGAGCCTGAGAGGCGCGTTGGCGCACTCCGGCGATGGCAGCTGCAAGTTTAGCCTTGTCCCTTGCGCGAAGGGCAGCAGCCATGGCGGCCGAACCCCAGGCCCAACCGAGGAGAGCACCAATGGTAAGCAAAGCGAAGGCGAGGAAGAAGATGATGAAGGGCATCGAGGGTGGAACCATGAGCGTCATCATGGTTCCGAAGAAGGCAACTTGACCTAGAACTCGCAGGGAAGGACCAGGAATCATGAGGACAAAGTTGGCCCAGGTTGCTACCCAACACCTAGCGAGGATTCGGAGTGAGCGAGCTGAAGTGAGATTGTCGGTGATCCATGCCGGGATCTTGGATGTCCGCTTGGGTTTTGCCTTCCTGCGGTAGGACTGGGTACCGTTGGTCGAGGTCGGGGCATTCTTGGTAGGCTCATGGTGCGAGGAGCTGGAAAGCGGAGACCTGTTACGTGTAGCTCCGTCTGCCGAGGTGGCTGGAGACTGGACTGGCTGGTCTTGCTGAATCGTCGACATGATTGGCGTGCGTGCTGCCTTGCGAGACTAAGACGAACGACGAGATCTAGAGATGGAGCAGTGGTTGTACGAACCGACCTGAGCGACACCGAATGTGTGGAGAGAGGGTGTGCTCCTATGGCCAGGCTATCTAGGGATAAGAGGGACGAGACGAGATCTCTAAGATAGTAAGGCCACTGACATGTGGTGCATCGACTGTCGATGGGATGACGAGGGGATGAGAAGGTGAGAGGGTAAGGAGGTGGATCTCAGTGGTGAAGAAAATAGCTGACAGAGGAAAACGGAGACCAACGTGATCGTCGAAGGTGCTTAGAGTGCTTTGCTACAGCAGCTAAAACTCACAACCTGGGACCAACACTTGGGAAAGGGACAAGGTGCCGAAAGTGCTGAAGCACCTTTCCCTTTCTCTTGCTTTTCCCCACTTTCTTCAAAACAAGTAACAAGTGACGGAAACGCAGAGTGTCGCAGTTTGGACTTGGCCGTGAGTATAGAGAGAGTCGGCCCTGTTTACCGGTACAGTGCGGCACAAAGCACGGCAGAAGTTGCTCGGGAAAAGCAATGCCCAAGATCCAAGCCACTTTGGGCCGGCAAAGTGTGGGCTTCTGCAGCAGAAAAAGAAAAAAAAGAAAAACAGCTACAAAAACACGCACACCGGATTGCTGGGTGGTCTCGATTTGTATTCAAGCCTTGCAGCTGGACTACTTAGAAATTTGGGAGTCCGGCTTTGAAACGACACCTCGCGCCGGAACAAGGCGCGCGTCGGTTAAGGGCCTCATTGTTCTCGTTCTTGGCAAGATGCACGAAGCTTCTCTCGTTGACGCACCGTGCAGATGAACCCTTTTCCAGCTTTGGCAGAATGCTTTGCTGATAAAAAACCGGGACTCGGGCATCTGCCGCTGTACTGTACGCAAGTGTGTGGAGGCTTCTCATTTTCTGAGAAGCTGATGATGAGAACAACACTTTTCGTTAATCGTTTTTACAGCTCTCACCTCTCTATGGCCATCGTGAAAGCATCGCACAGTATCGGATACCGCTCAAAATAGCATCCATCAATAGCCAAAGCCTAACACAGCAGCATCAAGAGCAATGGCCGAAGAGCGAAAGGAGAGAAAAACCTCACCATCGGCACCCTCCCGACCATATCCCAACAAGCGGACTCGATCCGACCAAAAACCCCATTCGACTGAAGCCAACGAAGCATCGTCCTCGACAAACTCGACAGGCGCAGAGCTACTCAACGCTTTCGGCACGTTCCGAGATGAGATCGATGAGCATAACGACCGTCGCGAACGTCTCATCAAAACGTCTCGTGATGTGACGAGCTTATCCAAGAAGGTCATCTTCCTTCTGCATAGGTTTGACATCAAAGACTTTGCGTCGGCAGAGCCATCACCAAAGACGCGCAAGCTCTTCACTGAGGCAGAGACCAAGCTGGAAGAAATTGTCGGTATGCTGCGGCAAGCGGCGACATCCGAAGGACTGGGAGGGATAGAAGAACCGGAGCAGCAAGCGGACAGCTCCGTGCGGCTGCTTCGGTCGCAGAGGTACGAACGTAATATCGGTGGCGGGCTGGAAGAATTCGTAAGTGCTGTCTCGATTCAACTGCTATGCGACATGACTATCCAGTCTACTAACGTCATGATGATTCTTGAACTTCAAAGATCGAAGCAATCTCGTTCTACCACTACCTACGCACTACCCAACTCATCTCACTGCGCCAGATTCAAGACCGCTTCCGCGCTCAAGCTATTCCTGAAGCCCAATTCTACTCACAGCAAGCACCACAGCCCACCTCCGCAGCAGATTCGGTGGCCCCCACCGTGCTGCACGTCCCCACGCATCGCTACCTCCTCGGACTCTCGGATCTCACCGGCGAGCTTATGCGATTTGCCACAAACGCTGTCGGACAAGGCGATACCGGCTTAGTCGTCAAGCAAGTCCTGAGCATCACTCGTCAACTCAGAGATGCTCTCGATCCTTTCGTTCCGCTCGTTCGCGATCTGAAGAGAAAGCAATTCGTCACCAATCAGAGCTTGCGCAAGATCGAAGATAGTAAGTCCACAAAACGCCATGTTATGCAATCTCACTCCTCTTGCTCCAGCTGCAAGAAGGTATCAACTCCTCGGCTGACACTCTCATGCGATCCTGTCTTCTCTCTCGATGTAGTCCTGTACGCCATCACCGTCCGCTCAGCTGAATACGGCTCAGATCCTCGTGCTCTGCAAGAGATGGTCCGCAGAACATTAGCATCCGCTTCGTCTGCTCAAGCGGGTCCAAATTCAGCCGACGACGACGACTAGCTTGGCTTCAACCGCTCTTACACCCATACGTACGTAGTCAATATTACAGTAATATTACAATTGCAGATTAGGTAACGATCTGAAAAGAACCCAGGATAGATGCGAATGATGCGAATTGAGCTAAAGAGTGTCGATGAATGTCAAGAAAAGAGTGTGTTAATTAGGCGAGTTTGAACGCCTTGCAGCTAGTATGGTGGATCAAGAGGCATCTGAGCCTGCGCAGCCAATTTAGCATATTGCGCTTGGATGACGGACCCCAGCACTGGTTCCGCTTCTTCCTGATCCTCCTCACGTAGCAATCCCGCTTGCGATGGCCTGCGCGTCGATGGCAGGATGCCATGACCGAAAGGCTTGACCGCATCCCCAACGGCCGTCACTGGTCGAGCCCCACTGCTGCTGTGGTTGCTACGGCTACTGTCGCCAGTGCCTAGTCGCCTTCTTGCCCCGGTAGAAGATGAAGCACGCACATCGGTGGATCTCATGCCTCCTTTCGCTGAGGTAGCGGACTTTGGTCGAGAGATGGACTGGCTGTTCGCAACAGACAAAGCAGCGCGTCGGCCTCGACCGCTTGGCTCGTGCCCGTGCACGGTGCTCAAGTCACTTTCTTCACCTCCTTCTGCTCCGCTGCTGCTGCCGGAAGATGCTGTGTTGCCGCGAGCCGTACGTGGACGTCCTTCTTCGACTAAGCTGGCAAAGGTGTCGTTGTTGCTGCCGGTGTGTGACTGGGTTCGATCTCGCGAGTCCTGATCAACAGTCTGAAAGAACGCGAAGAGAACGTCATCATCCGTCGCAGACTGAGAATCGTACTGTATGGCATTCGCTGCTGCAACTTGCGAAAGTGCGAGGGCATTGTCTCGAGGCATGACATTTATCTGTGAGCCCTCCGAATTAGAGGCTGGGAGCGAAGGTGAGGGAAAGCTCGGTGCTGTCTTGGGACGAGTCGTCCTTTGGCGGTTCGAGAGCGGAGCATCCGACAGGAAGGCGAATGACGTGGAATCGGCTTCCTGCCTGCCATTCAGGTCAGAACCGCTGCTCGAGGTGCCTCGCAGCTGACTGGGTGCCGTCGATGCAAATTCAGCCATTAATGACCCAAGCGAGGGAGGATGAGAAATCGATGATGCCGTCGCTGGGCGAGCAATCGCCTTGTGCATGTGTCCATACCTTGCAGACATTCTAGCCGCCGCCCGTACAGTGTCGATGTCGTAAACTTCTTTGTTGTTGATCCGCACTGCCGCGGTCAGTGGCGGTGAGGTGATGAACGTGCGTCGCTTCTGTTCCATGACGGGCGTGTATCTTTCTTCAATCTCGTCATCGTCATTGCGAGGACGATGGTTGATGTTCTGGGTCGATGAACCCGTTTGGCGCGCTTCTCGAGCAATGGACGTCGATGCAGTGGAGGCGACGATGCTGGTGCCGACGGCGTCAGGGGCGTCTTGCACAACCCTTTCGTCACCGTGGCTTGGGAAGGAAATATGCGTGCTACTCAAAGAGCGAATCCGCGAGTCTGCCTTACTAGCTCGAACTTCGTTTGCGGGCGCAGAGCCATCGAATCCAATTTGATGCGGAGTCGGAAGGCCGGCTTCAGACGAGGCTGATTCATAACTCGTTTGTGGTCGAGACGAGCCCGCGGACCCGAGGCGATATGAATACGCCGGAGCAGCTGCTGGTTGTGAAGCTGTGGCTTGGTAGCTCTTCAGAGCCGTTATTGGCACTGCCAAGTTGCTGCGACCAATGATCATAGTGCTTGGGGCGATGCTTGCAACGTCAATGTTGGAAGCACCGAGAGCACGGCCTGCCTCCATCTGTCGCATCTGTTGTGTTCCACCACCAACTGACGCGGGTGTCCGGGGTAGTGATTGCAAGGAGGGACTCGACATGGAGCGGGTTTTGAGCTTTGGACCAAACTCGCCTTCCACATAAAAGTCCGAAGAGTCACGTTTGTCCTGATGACGGCTGCTAGGAGGAGTGCGGGTGAATTGATCATCGTGGCCCCTCGATACTGCATTTTGATGCTCCTCAGCCCAGGCAGGGAAGTAGGAAGGGGGACGATTGATGCTGTTCGAAGCCAAGTCTCGTGTCTGACGCCAAGCACGCCTGAAGATGCGACCGGCCATGGAACTTGCGACTGCAAGGCTAGCTACTATGTTCATCATTCGATACGCATATGTGTCTGTCAAGACGTAGACAAGCAATGCTGAGCTGAGGAAGAGGAACTGAATGGCAAAGAAGCCGGTGGTCTTTTGGACGAGCATGGTCTTGACATCCTCAGAGTCGAGATTGACACGGCCTGTGGGGAAAAGGCCATGGAAAACGCCACGCCATCCAGCCTTGTTGAGTTTGCATACGGTGAGGACGAGGCAGAGCAAGTCGAAGATTAGAAGAGCGCCAAAGACGCCGACGACGTAGAGGCCGTTGAAGTGCCAGGCGCAAAAGTTGGAGGTGGGAAGTTGCTCGCCGTAGCTCTGTATTGGCAAAAGTACGGCAAAGGCGACGACGAGAAACCACGTTGAGACGACAAGCGAAACAACCCTCTGCTTCATGTGCCATAGTGAGCAGGTTCGAAGACAAAAGACAAGCATAGTAGCGCTAATGGCAACACTGAACAAAGCGGTGCTCCCTTTCATCCAGGCATCGCATCGATCTGTCATGATGACGCTGTTCGTCACAGCAGTGATAAGCCAGGAAAGACTGGCGTAGCGAGATAGGAGGTATGCTATCGAGTAGATGCTAGAGAAGCCGCTGGACCAGGTGGTCTCCTTGATGAGGCGAACATCGAACGGGATTGTAGAAACAACGTCCCAACCGAGGGCGCCCATCCACATGGAGAAGTAGATGAGGCCGATGATGGCTGCGTGAGCGCTCTCGGTGTTGACATGTCGAAAGATGTTGTCGCTAGTGGGATTCACCACAAATATCTGAGGGAGGGTGACATTGATTGGAAGTGACGAGTTACCGCCTGCATGCTGAGCTGAAGGAAGTGTTGAATTGCCATAAAAGAGCAAGGTGACATAGTCGAAACCGCGTTGATCCACCAACGAGGCTGGACTGAGCTGGAACGCCATGTCCAATTGCGGTTGATGTCGGCACCGTCACTAGCTAGATAGCTAGTCGCAGGTGCCGAGCGGCTAAAGGAGAGTGTAAGGACGACGGTTGATACGGTGAGAGGCGAAGATGCCGAAGAAATGTGTCAGCTTCGGGACAGCATGTAGAATGGTGATGACGCTGTCGGAGCGTTGCGAGATTTGCGTGCGAAGGTGTATGTGTTTCAGAGTCGGATCTACGGCGGCAGTATTTGATTCTGTGGAAGTGATGAGATCCAGCCGATGCTGAATGTTGAGCGTTGTGGCACTTGTGGCACTGAATGCTGGTGCGGGACTGCTGAACAAAGAAGGGCTTATTTGTCGTTGTCGTCCAATATTGAAATGAAGGCTGAGTTGGATGAGACGATACGCGCACTGTGGGTCATCCAAACGGGACGTCGGAACTCCCGAGAGAGAGAGGTGGGAGTGTTGGGAGGAGAGAAGCTTTTGAACGAAACGCCGAATGAAGGTGTGTCAAACAAACTGACAAGGTGATGATGGTGGGAACGAAAGGCAACAAGGCGATCACGATCCAATCGGCAATACCGACAGCGAAGTCGAAGCGTGTGCGAACAGCGTTAAGCAGCAGTCAGTGAAATGCACACCGTTGAAGCGAAGCGAGGTAAGATTCAAAAGGAGTGTGTGAGTGGAGCTATTATTCATAGCGAGCAAGTGCACGGTAACTTGGCAAAGCAAGCAACGCAGCAAAGGGAACAAAAAAGCTTGAGCTTTGACTCGAGGCAAAGTGCCAGAGTGCAAGGTGCAGCAAAGTGCATCAAGTTTGGCTTGGCGGTGGCGCTTACAAGGCAAGGCAAGGCAAGGCCAAGATTAAGCGAAGGAGGTCAAGTCAAAAGGTGCGAGCAGCTTCCAAACCGTGTTCTGCTATGACAGGCGGACAAGCGGCGGAATCACTTGCCGCGGAAAGGGTACAGAATCGGACAATTAGACGGTGGCACGGCGGTGAGACAAAGAGTGGGGGAGAGGAGGCGGCTTGCATTGCAATTCGTAGGCCAGGGTGTGAGAGGTGTGAGAGTGTGAGAGAAAACTGTGGTTTTGCAGGGTGCAGCCGCAACAGCAGCAATTGCTCGATGCGAGCCTAAAACTGTGAGTAAATTCGGTCGTTCGACATGTCTCGCAAGACACTTGACTCTTTGCGCAACGTAGCAACAGGTCGGTTGAGCCGAACAACAAGCGTCGGTCAATTGTCCGCATGCACGTCAACCTCAGCAGATCTTACAAGTGCCATTCTCGATACTCTTCCCTGCATCTTCTTCGACCTCTTTCGTAATCACATGCTCTGTGAAAGCTTTGCTGAAACACGTTTGGGTGATGCCAAATCGGAAGAGCCGCTTCCATTCGTGTGATTCCATATATTTGCACACGCTAGACTGCCAAAAATGTAACTCCGACGTGAGTTTTTCCTTTTTCGAGTTTTATCAGAAATATAAATTCTCAAACAGGCTATACATTAGTGCTTTGACACCAAAGCCGATCGATATGTAATGTTCAAGGAGGAAGTCAATCTGTGAGGCTGAGAACGAAGCAGTGACTGTCAAGGTTATCAGGAAGGTGTCACGTCCGCATAGCTGGACTACAGAGGCGCCGGCACTTCTATATTACTGTAGTCGGAGCGGTTCCGCCTAAAAGCGCTTACAGCAAGGTGTTGCTCGACAGTCATAGAAGCGGGCTCAGCATAGACTTTGTTCATCATGCTGGGTTCTTCTGAAGGCAACTGCGTCAGCTGAAGGTGGGTACAGAATAGTCTGGTCGCCGACTGCAGCCTCGCCTCGCTATCTTTTTTCTTCTTCTCGAACCATGGCTGTCACGGCAAAGGGATTGAGCGAGCAAGGCGAATCGGCCTTCTCTGTGCACCTTTGTCCATATCAGCCGTTGCGTAGCTTGTATCTAGTCGTCTAGGATACTTGAATCATTTACACCAAGCACCCAATAGCTACTCACTACCAGCTTGCCACGCGAGACGAGTTCGCTGCAAACTCGTGCAGCGTTATCAGTGTCTCTTTCACCCCCTTGCTCGATATTGGCCAGTAAGCGAGCTGCGTATCGTGCCTCGTCGAGAAAGCCAGCTATCACTTCCATGCCTCGAGATTATCCAAGAAGCAAAAGATGCGCTAAATAGACTCCATTTCCCGCTGGCTGAATCAGGTCGTCAATCGGAACCACAAGCGTATAGAAAGAGGAGCGTGATGGGAGCGGAGCTCAAACCTTAGCCTCACCCTGCGGTATTTTTCGCTGTCAAGCGGATCAAGCAATTAGCGGAGTGCGAAAGCAAGGGGCGTACTTAAGTCTCAATGCAGAAGCTGTCCGTCGACTTTCCTTTCGAGCAAACATCAAACCGCATACCGGAGAATATTGTCCTGCCTCGCCATACACTTGCGAACCTCTCATGGTAACGGTTTGCGACGTGCATACGATGAAACTATCTCGAGAACAAAACGAATGTGCTCTCACACATCTTCGAAGCTGGAAAGGCGGACTGTGGGCGCTCGCATTAGCCTCATTACGACCGCACTTATGCAGAGGTGAGCAGCTCTCTCTCGTAACCATGGTCGGAGCACAAGCGTCCGAAACCACAGAAGCATGCAAAAGGCGCTAAACACGGGCAGGAAATTGACAAATTTCAAAATGAACGTCTTCATCTTAATCGCGATAACGCCTTTGAGCAGGAGCACCGATGATCGGGATTAGGATGCGGCAATATGCTTAATGCCGAAGCCGAACCTTGATTTCTCCACGCTTGCATTTGTACGGCTTCTTACCCCGCAAAGTTTGGACGAGGGACCCTGACTTTCTCATACAGCCTTTGTGGGCCAACGATGCTCGTGAACAGGTTGTACAAAGACCTTGACCTCGACTGACCGGCGCTTATTGGGACCCATCACGGCTGATACAGGAGCCAACTTTTCGTAGCTATGGCGCCATCAGAATCTTCAGCCAAGACCGTCTACGAATATTTTCTCGGCGACAGAAGCTTTGACGATGCGGAGATTGCAATCAACGAAGCCGACACAGGTCGAAGCATCTCGTAAGTCGCTGTAGCTCTCGTCGAATCCTTGTTCGCTGCACCTTTGACTTACCTTGACTTCATTTCGCTCTCCATCCTCAGATATGGCGACCTCAAGCTCCAAGCGCAACGCTTCGGCCTCGGCCTAGTCTCCAAAGCGAAACTCAGAACTGGCGATACCATCCTCATCGTACTGCACCCTTCAATCGATCTTGCAATATCCATCCTAGCCGCTCAGTTTGTTGGGCTCAGCATCGCGCTCGCAAGTCCCGACTGTTCCTCGAGAGACCTCAAACTATTTTCTCGACTCGTCAGACCAAACAAGACCATCATCCACAGCAGGCACATGGCACGCGCAAAGAAAGCCAATCTGGCATCGTTCAAATTCATCTTCCCAGACACAAAGGCTGGTCGAGGTGGCATCTTGTATATGGAGGACTTGTGTGTTGAAGAAGACGGGACGAAGGCTGCCAAACCAACCCTTCCAGCGGATCCAAGTAGTACCGCCTTATTTCTAGCACAGGGTACAAACGGCCAGTTAGAAGCAGTAGAGATCTCACACAAGGAGTTTGTCGACATGATCGCTAGCAGTGCATTTGTTAGGGAAGGTCAGATTGGCATTGTAGACCGTCTTAAGCACCTCATCACCACTCTGCCACAGGCTAAATTGTGACCGACTCTGTTTAGCTATTGCACTCTTCCCACGCACGTCATTTGAGTGTGTACAAAGACAAATAAGCTTCTGTGTGGCAAACGAAAAGCAGTGTAAAATACATGAACAGTAAAATGAGAGCACAAGCGCTTCAAACTGCTTCATTGTGGCGACTGGAAGTTCCATCCCTGCTGAGGTTGTTGCTGCTGCTGCTGCTGCTGTTGCTGCGGGGTCATCCCTTGTGCCTGCTGCGCTTGCAAGTGAGCCATATACTGCTGACGGATCTGCTGTTGCAAATGGGGCGGCAAACTTTGGAAGTTGGGCATATTCATTGGCATACCCATCATCATGCCCTGCTGCGGCTGATTCGGCTGCGTTTGTTGGCTCGGCGAAGGTGCAGCAGCAGGAGAAGGCTGCTGCAAGCCGGGAGGTTGGAAGCCAAAGTTGGACGTTTGACCTTGCTGTTGTTGCGATGCTGCAAAGTCCGCCATGGATGCCATGGTTGCTGGGCTCGGTGCGGATTGCATCTGAGAAGGGTCAAAGGCGAGATGAGAGGATCCGGTGCGGTTGCGACCACCTGCGCTCGTCATGCTGCCCACAGAACCCGAGCTTCCTGGTCGAGTCTGGTACGGCGCTTGTCCACCTGAAGGCGTACCAGTCCTACCTGGCGTCTGACCGTGCACGTTGGCTGGAAACCCGCTTGCAGTCGGGCTCGCCTGCGCCTGTGCCGGACTGTCCGAGTGCCGACTGCCTGGTCGCGTCGTAGCTGGGCTAGAAACCATCCCCATGCCTCCATTAGGCATCATTTGAGGAGGCTGCTGCATCGTCGCAGGACTGCCGACCGCAGAAGTTGAACCAGAGCCCTGTGTCGACCTTTGTCGTTGCAAGACGGCGTTCTGTAACGATGTCATGTGCTGTAATTGCACCTGCAATGGCATTGCCTTGAAGTTGGTAACGTTTGCTTCCATGTACGCGACCCATGGATGCGTACCTTGGCCACGCAGATGGGTCTGCAGTGCATGCAAGTTGACGAGGGCATTAGGACCGAAAGCTTGCATCAATGCCTGAGCCTGAGGGTTATTAGGAATGTTCTGAGCAGCAGCTGGCGGTGCGATAGGGACTGGCGGTGCCAAAGAGAGGTCTGGGCCTTTGCCTTGTTGTTGTGGTTGCTGCTGCTGCTGTTGCTGCTGCTGTAAGACCTGCGCTTGTTGCTGTGGTGCCTGATTGGCTGGTGCTGACGTTGCAGCCGGATCGGAGTTTGCTGGTGCCGCTGCACTGGCTTCCATGGGCTGTGCAAGACTGATCTGTTGACTGGTAGAAGATGTGGGCGTACCGGCCGCCGAGACATCTTGCGAACGGTCGATTCCTTTGCTTGCTGCACGCTTTCGAGCTTCTTCATTGCCAAGGTCAGCCGTCGAATCACGCGATCGCTTCTTGCCATCCGCTGAAGGAGAACCGGCAGGCCGTGTTGAACCGAAGATCGCAATCAGCTTGTCGTAGAGCGCAGGAATGGGCGAGGAAGGAGCATGCTCGCTGCGAGGGAAGGGCTCGAGCTTGGGCAAAGCAGCTGTAGGCGCCGATGATGGATGGCTCGGGTCAGCGGGCTTTCCAGACTTGTCGGCGACGCCTGCAAGATAGCCAAGATTGACCTGCAAGCGTAGTGCAGCCTCGCGGTAGACTGGATCGTTTGTGAGCTGTTTGCCCTGAAGATCGACGCAGAGTCGGATGAGCTCCTTGTTGATGCGGAGGATGAGCGCGACTCGGCCCTCGCGAGGTGGAGTCGCTGGTTGCGACATGCTGATCTGATCTGCTGAAGTGTTGCTGTTTGGTGCTTTCTTCTCTGGTGTCGCGAAAGGGGAAGAGGTGGTAGCTTGAGACGCAGCCACAGCTTCCACAGTTGGAGCCGTCGGAGCTCTGACTTTTGATGCGGGAGCAGCGGTGACCTCGCCTGTCTTTGCTTTGGACTCCTTCGACTCCACCGCGCTGTCTTTGCTCGTCGTCGAGTCCTCTTCTGCTGTCTTCGGTGCAACAACCTCTTCTAGTGGCTGCACAGTGACTGGAGCAGCCGTTGGCACTTCCTGAAGCTTCTGTGTAGAGTCGGATGGAGCGCTGGAATTGACCACTGGCTCTTGCGTAGAGGCGGTTCCCGTCTTTGATGTCTCGGGTACCACTGCAGTTGCGACAGCTTCTTGAGCAGCAGGAACAGTCTCGGCGTTAGCCGAAATGGTGGTAGACTCGGTCACGGATGCAGGAATCCCAGTCTCAGCAGGCCTGGGGGGCTGTGCCGGTAATGACTGCCTTTGTGACTGAGCGATGTCAGTCGCTGGTACGGCTGCAGCAGAGACGGAAGCGTCTGCTGATTGCAAAGTTGCGTCGGTTGAAGAGGCCGGAATCGCTGCTGAGACGTCCTGGCCTAATACTGATGAGGCGGTTGGGAGGCTGGCAGTACCAGCGTCAGCTGCGGAATTGGCTTGGCTCGCAAGAGGAACCGAAGCCGAAGCAGCGACAGAGGCAGCCTCAGGTGCAGATTCTGTTGCAGTCGCTACCGTCGCGGGAGGAGCGGGCGCTTCGTCAGCAGCAAGTACAGCGGCTGGTGGAGCGGTCGCATCACCTTCGGCTGCAGTCGGCTTATCCGCGGACGCTTCGGCACCACCCTGGGTCTGGTCTGTTTCGGGCGCGGTCAACGGCTCGTTCGATTCTGAATTCGATGGAGCGGCGCTCTCTACGGGTGCATCAGCGCTGTCTTCCGAGGCAGGAATCGTGGATGCTGATGGCTCGGGCGCCGTTTGATCGGCACCTGATGTGGCCAAAGTGATACCTGTGGGTGGGACTTCCATTGATCCTGAGCTGCTGGAATCGATAGCTGCTACTGGTGCCGATTGCTGCGAGGATGCTTCCTCAATGGATGTCTGCAACGACGGGCCTGCTTTTGCTAGTGGCTCTGGCTGCTCCAACGTGGTAATCGTTGCTTCTGGGTTGAGGTCTGCAGACTTCACTTCAGTCGATTGTGCCTCCGAGGATGTTGGTTCGCCCTTGGTAGCCTCCGTTGGTTCTATTTCAGTCCCTGTCGGTAAAGCTGGTCGAGGCGGCGCTACCACAGCTGCCGAGATTGGCTCTGTGCTCGCCCCGGTGCCAGATTCCATCGCTGCAAGTTACCAGAACCGAGTAGCCGTTGAATCGATCCAAGTCGTATCTCAGTGTCGAGGAATCAAAAAGTAACGACCCGAAGCTTTCGTGCTGGATTCTGGGTTCTTTGGTACCGTTCTGGATGGAGGGCGAGACTGGATCTCGATGTAAAAGCTCCTGTGCTCCAAGAGTGGATGGACGCTGTTTGTCGAAGGTCTGACGTGCAGAGCCTTGATTGATTCTGACAGAATGGCTAAAGTAGAGCTCCGAATGAGGCAATAAGCAGTGGTATACGAAGCGAAAACGACGAGTTGGTATATGACGGAGCGAATAGGAAGATGGTGGTATGCTTGAACGATGTTGGTCAGAGCGTTGGCGGCAGAACAACGACGCGAAGAAGTCGAGTTTGACACCCAAGGCTTGCGCTAATGAGCCGCTGCTGATGCAGAGTCGCTTCTTTTTTGACGCGAGACCCGGAAAAGAGAAAAAAAAGGCAAGTCCAAAAAGGGTCGCACAAAGAACAAGAAAAGCTTGGCTCTGCATGGCAGCCAGACCCCGCGTTTTGCTGCCTTCTTTATTCTCAGATCGTCTCCTCAGTCGAGCTGTTGGAGAAGTTGACGGATCACGATCATCTCACAGCCACGAGCCAATTCGTAAGGTGGCACTGCCATGCTTATTCAACTGTGAGTGTGTCTCAAATATTGACTGGTATACATGTAGTAGCATGTGCGTTGTGTTGTCTAGATCTGTCTGAGCACTTTGAGACACTCGGCCAACACTTGAAGCAAACCCTTACGAGCTTCTTGTACATGCGTTGGATCTGCGTCCTTCTTTAGCAGCACAACGTGATGGCTGAGAGTATCCTGTAGAGTGGAATGCAGGACTTCCTTTTCGAAGCCCCCGATTCGATCCGAGGACATGATCCCAGCGTTTGCCTGAAGATGCTGCAGCACGTTGAAGAGCACGTAGCTTGCTCGCAGACTCAAATTGACAGCATTGAGTTGTACCTCGGCGTCGATGTCAGCTTTTTTCCGATTTGCAGCTGCGTTTGTTGGCTTCAGATCAGCTCGCTCCCATCCGTTTCTCTCTTCGTCATCCGATCGATCGAGCACCAAATTAGACAGCAGCACAGGGAAGAGCCTGTCCAAAGTGAGCAATGCTTGCACCACTGTCTCTGACTCGGTTACCATTGCCAAGATTGCAAGGCAGGCCATTCTGGTAGCCAGAGAAGCTTCTCCGCTGACACCCTCAGATCCCGACTTTGACGCTTCTCCAGATGACGTGATCGTAGCTTGGTGCGCGTGTGCCCACTCGTCGACCTCAGACAGGCCGAGGAGCATCCTCAGCCGCATCGTGAGTCTACCTTGAGCGTCGCTTGACGGAGCTGCTGAAACAAAGTACTGATACACCTCCTCGACTTGCAGCAAGTTGACGAGTAGCTCAATCCAGGCTCTTCTGAGCATAGCATGTTCCTCCATGACGAGCTGTTCGCATGCCTGCGCAAGGAGCGAAGTGTTGCTATATTTGCTGCTCTTGTCCTGTTTCTCATCGTTGTTCTCCTTTGCGGTGTCCAAGGAGAAAGCGGCGATTCTGGTTCCGATTTCTGGCGAAAGGGAAGCGAGATTGGTCAACGCAAGAAGAGCTTCAAATTTCTGCAGCCGCGAAGCAGATGGACAAAGATGTAGGCTGCAGATGACGGGCGCTACGGATAGCAGGCCCTCGACGGACGGGAAGAGTAAGCTGGGATTGAGCGAGATCAGCAATTTGGCAAGCGCTTGAAGCGGTGCCAAATCTTCAGCGGTGACCTCGGATGTTTTGGAGGACCTAGAGAAGAGTCCGCTCGAGCTGGCCGACTGCTGTGCCGGGTTTGCTCTACCAGATGCCACGAGATTATGAAGGACTGGAGCTGAGAGCGCGAGAACGGCTTTGAGTGCACCTTGCTGCACGGCTTGACCCCGCACCATTCGATCTTGCTTTGTAATAAGGGCTAGCAGAGCATCACCACACGCGCGGCGTACACTCGAGCTCGGGTTGACTTTCCAGCTAGAAGCCGCTGGCTGCGCGTCGTTGCCGTTTTGCGTTGAAGAGGGAGGAGGACCTGCTACTGCAATAGCTGTGATTGCCTCGATACCTTTTGCTGCCAAAACAGCAGCGCATCTCTTTTCGACGTTGGCCGCCGACTCAAGTTGCTCGTCATCGTCGGCTTGACCTCCGTCCTCTTTGCTTCCTTGCGCATTGGCAAACTTTCGGAGGCGTCGGACCTCCTTCTCCTCGCCGGACAAAGAGGGCGGATACGCTGTGACGTTGGAAAGGATTGTAGCCAGGCCGAGCTGGAGAGCACCGTCGAACCTCTGGCTGTCAATGTCGATTGTCTGCTTCGAATCAGCATTTTTGGTCGAAGTGAGGTCGAATCCGGTGCAGAGAACTTTCAGAAGCTCGTCATCGGAAGCAACTTTCTCTTTGAAAGTAGGCTGGACAGTCAGATATGCGAGCACCTCGAGACAGCTGAGTTCCACGGTTCGTTGATGCTCCGCTATCGTAGCTTGTTCAGCTGGGGAGATGCTTGTGGACAAAGGGCGTCGCGATACAGTGGCGAGTAGTTCTCGTTGAACGGTGCGATACAAAGACTCATCCTTGCGTCTGCGTTCGTCTCTGCTTTGCTGAATCTTGCGAATGTGGTCTTGCTGCGAAGTTGGTTGGGATGTCGCTGCTTGGCTGAGGCCTTCGGCAGCTTCGGAAGCGATGGCGCGATAGATTTTGATGTCGGCAAGTCCGGCCACGACCGCTACTGCGTCAGACTTGCGTTTCGAGTTCGATATTTGAGCAGAGCTAGTATTGCGCGGAACACTTGCGATGTCAATCCAGTCGAGAACCGCTTGTTGGCCTGCTAGATACTTTCGCGTGGTTGTCGAGTTGGCAGCAGAGCTCAACAGCTCGGCAACTGCGAGGCTGACAAGGTCTTGATCCGAGGGCAGCTCCGACGACGAGCCACTTTCAGTATCATGTTCTTTGTACAGGCGGTCAACGGCATTGCATGCGTCTGGTGCT
Source organism: Pseudozyma tsukubaensis (assembly GCA_001736125.1). NCBI lineage: Eukaryota > Fungi > Basidiomycota > Ustilaginomycetes > Ustilaginales > Ustilaginaceae > Pseudozyma > Pseudozyma tsukubaensis. The sequence continues at coordinate 8,189 of MAIP01000080.1, read as the reverse complement.
TCCAAGATGAGGTCGATGATTCCATCTGCGATGAGGATTTCATGTGCTTCAGTTGCGAGCACGCTGAATAGAGACGAGAAGAAGTTGAGTGCCGAGAGGAGGCTGTGCGGTGTTGTGTCTGCGAGTCTTGATCGGATCACCGGAGTCAAGAGCTGTGGAAGATTCTCATCGATCAGCCTGCGTTCGGACTTGCCGCCTTTGACATTGCTAGTGAGTGGTGAAGCGCTTGCTGAAGAAGAGCGTGTGGCCAGTGATAGGAGTGCCGTGCTGCGCGCTTGACGCAATTTGACGGCGGCAGTCTGAGTATCTCGTGACGTCGAAGGAGCATCCGAGGCGATTGGCTGAGCGTGGGAAAGAGGTGCAAAAGCGTCGACAAAGGTATTGGCCGTAGCAGTGGAAAGCGGATCATCCAAGAGCGAGAAGCGCTTGATGCTCTCAAGAAGCTCTTCCTCCATCACGCCAAATTTGAGCAGTGTTGGGACAACCTTTGGGTTACAGTTGCGTTTCGAGGCCTTGACCAATGTTGCTGTAGCCAAACGAAGTGAACAGGATTGCCTTTCAGTCTTACTTTCGCTGCAAGTGCAGGTGTTGGTTGCAAGCTCGTGCAGCTCTTCCGCCGTGTGTTGGTGTGTGCTTCGTTCAAGGTGGAGTCCTTCGCATCGGAACTCGGGATTTCCAGAGGGGCAGTCTAACAACTTCTTAATTTTGGCTGGCTGGAGGGAGATTCTCGAGAAATGGCACATTTGCTGCAGCGTGCTGCTGCGCCTTTTTTTTGTAAGGGAAATTTTTTCGAAGGGTTGCGGTCGGTGACTTTTGAGAAGGTCGCAGCCTTCCACTCCATCATCTCTATGATCACACATCCACACCACCCTCGTCGACGACGGCACACTCTCGTCTCTCTTTACCCATTGTTCATCAGCGCGTCGACATACCATCCTACCTATCCAACCATCTCTTCCTTCATCACGCCACTATCAAAAAGCGATTCTTATTTCACACTTGTCGCGGCCGTGCAGTCACTAGCCTTTAGACTTCTTCCGTCGACGACTTGGCTGAGCGCCAATCGTGTCGCGCTATCCTCTGGCAGCCTAGAAAACATTTTACGCCACGAATCAGCACAAGCGAGGACAAACCATCAGATCTCGCGCCCCTTCATCAGCCGAACTCGCACCACAAACCTACTGTTCAGAGTAATGTCTAGCATGACATAGCAGCAGCACACAGCTCCTCAACGACCTTAGCCACAGTATCGCGACTGCCCCTTGCCCATCAGTCACATCTGTCGGCAGAGACGCACCATATACTACATCTTAAGCTCGAGCGCGTCCTTCACCGTGATTCACCAATCTTCGGTCACCTCACTCCCGCTAATCTATACCACACGCTGGCCACGACAGGCTCAAACTATTCGCCACTATGAAGCAGCTCGTCTCCCAAGATGCGCCTAAGCAGATCAAGCACATCCAATTCGGTGTGCTGTCCAAGCAGGACATCGTCAATATGTCCGAGATCGAGGTCACCACCAGAGATCTCTATACTATTGGCGAGGCGGAACGAAAGCCTGTAGCCAACGGTACACTCGATAGGCGGCTGGGTGTATCGGATAAGAACTCGTTGTGCGAGACATGTCACCTCAAGATGGCAGATTGTGTTGGCCACTACGGATACATCAAGCTTGTTCTCCCCGTATTCCACGTTGGCTTCTTCAAACATACCGTCGCTATCCTGCAGAGCATTTGCAAGAACTGTGCCACCGTCTTGTTGGAAGAGCCCGACCGACGAAAGTTTCTGAAGCGATTCCGCAAGCCAAACCTCGAGAATCTCGATCGCACAAGAACATTCAAGGCTGTCAACACCATTGCACGAAAGGTTCTGTACTGTCCCAAATGCGGCTACACGAACGGCACAGTCAAGAAGCAAGGCCAGCTCAAGATCGTTCACGAGAAGTTCCGAGCAAAGAAGACAGCAGCAGAACACGAAGAGTTCAAGGCTTCCTTCTCCACCAACATCAAGATGGGTAACGGCGACATCTCACCTCATCTCAACAAAGCACAGGAAGATCTCAACCCGCTCAAAGCGCTCGATCTCTTCAAACGAATCTCAGACGAAGACTGCGAGCTGCTCGGATTGCGGCCGGAGTTTGGTCGTCCTGAAGAGTACATTTGGCAGTATATTTGCGTTCCTCCAGTCTGCATTCGTCCATCTGTTGCACAGGATGGCGCTACAAACGAAGACGATGTCACCATCAAGCTTACAGAGATCATCTTCACGAACAGCTTGCTCAAGTTGGGCCTGGTCAAAGGAGGCAAGGGTACCACTACCAGCCAACTCGTTCAGCAGTGGGAGTTCCTCCAGCTCACCGTAGCACTCTACATCAACTCGGAGTTGCCAGGCGTACCTACCCAACCCGGCCAGAAGCCCAGTCGTGGTTTCTGTCAGCGTCTCAAGGGTAAGCAAGGTCGTTTCCGTGGTAACTTGTCCGGCAAACGTGTCGACTTTTCTGGTCGTACCGTTATCGGTCCCGACCCTAACCTCAAAATCGATGAAGTCGCCGTTCCACAACGAGTCGCCAAGATCCTCACGTATCCGGAGCGTGTCTTCGAGCATAACATCGAGCAACTGCGTCAAGCAGTTCGAAACGGCACAGATGTCCATCCGGGTGCCAATTATTTGCAAGACGGTAAGACAGGCTTCAAGCGCTTCTTGAAGTTCCCAGGTATGCGAGAAGAGCTTGCACAGAAGTTGCGCGTTGGCGACATTGTCGAACGTCACATCCGAGATGGTGATATTGTCCTTTTCAATCGACAACCTTCGCTCCACAAGCTTTCGATCATGTCACACAGAGCCAAGATTCGCCCATGGCGTACCTTCCGTCTCAACGAATGCGCTTGTAACCCGTACAATGCCGACTTCGACGGAGACGAGATGAACATGCACGTTCCTCAGACAGAAGAAGCAAGAACGGAAGCTACGATTCTTATGGGTGTCAAGCACAACTTGGTGACACCCAGGAACGGAGAACCCATCATTGCTGCCATTCAGGATTTCATTACAGCTTCGTACCTCATCTCGAAACGAGATCGCTTCTTTGATCGAGCACAATTCTCGCAAGTCTGCAGCTACTTTGCTGATGCCGATTTGCAGATCGACATTCCGCCACCTGCTATCATGAAGCCAGTACGACTCTGGACGGGTAAGCAGGTCATGTCGTGTCTTATCCGACCCAATCGAAAGAGCCCACATCTCGTCAACCTCGAAGCACAATGCCGAACCTTTGAGAAGCCGACGGGTGGACATCCCAAAGACATGTCACCCAACGATGGCTGGCTTGTCATTGTTAATAGCGAAGTCATGTGCGGTGTTTTTGACAAGTCGACCGTCGGTGACGGTAAGAAGAACTCAGTATTCGGTGTCATGTTACGCGACTACGGTCCGGATGCCGCTATCACTGCTATGAACCGCCTAGCAAAGACATGTGCGCGATGGCTTGCCAACCAAGGATTCTCGCTTGGCATCAACGACGTCATCCCGGGTCCCAACCTGCGCAAGAACAAGGACGCCAAGGTCGAAGCTGCTTATGCAGAGTGTCTTGACTTGATCGAAAAGGCCAAGCATGGCAAGCTCGAGAACCTCCCTGGTTGTGACCAAGAGCAGACGCTCGAGAACATGATCTCTGGTGTACTCTCAGGCGTTCGTAGTGACGTTGGTGAGATTTGCATGACAGAGCTTAGCCGACACAATGCACCCTTGGTCATGGCCGTCTGCGGTTCGAAGGGTAGTAAGATCAACGTCGCTCAGATGGTGGCTTGTGTAGGTCAGCAGATTATCGCCGGTTCGCGTGTACCAAACGGTTTCCAGGATCGTTCGCTGCCACACTTCCCCAAAAAGTCGAAGGATCCACCTTCCAAGGGCTTCGTGCGCAACTCTTTCTTCAGTGGTTTGACACCAACAGAATTCCTCTTCCACGCCATCTCAGGACGAGAAGGTCTGGTTGATACTGCGGTCAAGACCGCCGAGACCGGATACATGCAGCGTCGTCTCATGAAGGCCCTCGAGGATCTTTCTACTCATTACGATCTCAGTGTCCGCAACTCGGTTGGTGGTGTCGTGCAATTCATTTACGGAGACGATGGTCTCGACCCTGCAGAACTCGAAGGCAACGCCATGCCGATCGAGCCTTTCCGATTGTGGCGCCACTGCATGGCCATCACGCATCACATACATGGCCGCGGTCTGTATCCCTACGAGATCATGGAAGTAGTCAACCGGGAACTTAGCAGCGACCGATTCGTCAACACTTGCACGCAGAAGTACCGAGACTCGGTTCACGACTTCCTAAACGAGAATATCTACCAGAAGGCTATCAAGGTGCGCAAAGCATTCGGCATGTATCCTGCCGAGGAGCGGGAGGACCACTGGGACGAGGAAACAGATCTGTCGATTGGCGCCGACCGCGATCAGTGGGCTATCGTCAACAACAAGACCAAGATCAAGGAGGTTGCCATTCTCGAGTTCCTCAATCAGTGCTACATCAAGTATATGAAGGCCAAGATCGAGCCTGGTTCCGCTGTCGGAGCCGTCGGTGCCCAGTCTATCGGAGAGCCAGGTACGCAGATGACGCTCAAGACTTTCCATTTCGCTGGTGTCGCATCCATGAACGTCACACTCGGTGTACCGCGTATCAAGGAGATCATCAACGCAGCCAAGGTGATCAACACGCCCATTATCGAGGCCAAGTTGGTTGCAGAAAAGTCGGAACACGCAGCACGAATCGTCAAGGGTCGAATTGAGAAAACGTACCTCGGCGACATTGCTTCGGTGATCGAAGAAGCCTGGGCAGCGCAGTATACGTACCTGGGTGTACACATCGACATGGAAGCCATTCAGAAGTTGCAGCTCGAAATCACGCTCAACGACATCAAGTGGGCCATTGTCAACGCACCAAAGCTCAAGATCAAGGAAGAGCGCGTCATGGTGGTGCCCAAGAAGAACCGTATCCGCATCTACGTTCCTCCCGAGGGCCTTGACAAGGAGAGCGAAGTCTACTACAACTTGAAAGCGCTCAAGCGTGCCCTTCCTTCAATCGTCGTCAAGGGTATCCCACAAGCTACACGTGCCGTCATCTCGGACGAAAAGGGAACGCGCAAACTTCTCGTCGAAGGCTATGGTCTACTCAAAGTCATGACCACTGAAGGCGTCATTGGAACCCAAACTCACACCAACCACGTCATGGAGATGCAGACCGTCCTCGGTATCGAAGCCGCCCGCACATCTGTCTATCGCGAAATCGAACACACGATGTCGGCTCACGGTATGAGCATCGACCCACGCCACATCATGCTCTTGGCCGACACGATGACATACAAGGGCGAAGTGTTGGGTATCACACGATTTGGTGTAGCCAAGATGAAGGACAGTGTTCTGATGTTGGCGAGTTTCGAGAAGACGACGGATCATCTGTTCGACGCTGCGCTCTTCGGTAAGAAGGATGAAGTGCTGGGTGTTAGTGAAAGCATCATTATGGGCAATCCGGCTCAGACGGTGGGTACGGGTATGCCGGCGTTGGTGGTGCCTGCGCCGCAGTTGCCGCCTAGACGAGCGCTCATCTTTGATCGTTGAACTTGACTTTGTACTCAGTCAATGCGTGCACAAGCGATTACTCGTTCGTACCAAAGTATATCAAGGCGGTCGAGAAAGAGCGTGCGATTGTGTTTGATTTCGAAGACTGGTCTGTACATGAAAGCCATCGAGAAGGGTATCATTTGGTCAAAGAAGCGACCGAGGTAACGAATTTCTGCCAAATGGACGAGAAATGAGCGTATACGTCTGTAGAGGCAATGTCAAGGTCTGTGATGAAAATGCCGCCAGTCGAATGGAGACCCTCAACGGTAGCCTTGACAAGGCCGTCGACGGTGAAGGTTTTGCCATCCTTGGTGGTAGCCGCATTCGGGTCGACGTTGTAGAAGATGAAGCTGCGGGAAAAAGCCGTACCTGCTTTACCGGCCGCGATCATCCTCTGATACTCCGAGTAGCTATTAGAGACAAAGAACAGGGTAGTGGTTGATGTCAGTAGGCTGATCACGAGTCTGCAGGAGAAAGTGTGGTGACGAGGAAGACTTACTCGAAGTTGGAAAGCTTATCTTCGTAGACAACGATATGGGTTGCGATGTTGAAGAATCCGCTTGCTTCGGGCCAAGTACCGGGATTGAGGACCGTAATACCCGACCCTGAGGTGGCAGTTACGGCCCTGCTGGCCTTCTTACTGCTCTTCTTGGCTTTGGAGTGCTCCTTCTCCTTCTTCGCTTTCGCCTTTTCTGCCTTCACCTTGTTCTCCTTCTTGTTCTTCGCAGCCGCAACAGCAGCGACCTTGGCCGTTGACGTCGACTTGGCCGCAACCCTGTCTTTGGCCCACTTTGAGTTCTTGACCAGATCCGTGTAACCCGTATACAGCTTCAAGTACTTGCTTTGCGTGCTCGTCTCGTCAAAGAAGATTCCATCTACCGCTACCTGCAGAGGCCAGTTCACGTACTTGTTCACATCTGCCTTGACCGCAGAAGACGACCTTTTGCCGTAGCCTGTACGGACATAGCCAACGACTTCGAGGATTTGACCAGCGGCGGGGGTGGCACGGAGCTGTTTTATGGCAGCAGCGTAGTCTGATTCGGGAGCGCTTCCGCTGCCAGGACCTGAGTTTGGGTTGATGATGACGGTGAACGCGGCGGTAGGGTTGTTTTTGATGGCGGTAAAGAGAGGATCCCAAGCTCCGGCTTCGGGGTAGACGTAGAGTGGGACGAGGATGCGGGGTGTTGTGGTATCGACAGCGTTTTGGCGTACCTTCGTGCTCGAGGTCGGGACATGAGCTCCACGAACTGTCTGCAAGAACGCAGCGAGGACGGTGAAGATGAGCATAAGCCCGGTCCAGCGTGAGATGGATGTGTTCGTTCTGTGCATCCTGACGTCGCCTCAACGGCACGAAGACAGGGCAGGGTGATGGTAGCAAGGGGGGACGTCCTCGACCAGCAAACGAAGTTCTGGTGTCTTTTTGTATCTCGACCTTACAACCACCGACTCAACATCGAGCGTCGAGCATGACAAGATCGACCTCACCGAACAAACGCAATATCAAAGCACGGAGTTCCAACGGAAGCAGAGGCTTAAACGAATGAGGCAGTGGCGAGGAAGTGTTGCCATGTTTCAGCCTTTGTCGGAGTTGGACAACCCTTTCGGGGAGGTTCAATTTGAGTAGCGTTGGGCAGGTGGCTCTGCTTGGCTGTGCGCTGCTGGCAGTGTTGTTGACAGCTCGGTAAACATGATTTTCCTCTTGCAGCGTCTTTGCAGCGTGACGTTGGCGCGAAAAAGGCTGTGTGCAAAAATTCAACTCCGAGCCGCATCTACAAGTCTGGGGAAAAGTGGTTGGATATGTTACACACCAGAAACAAAGCATGGATTGGGAGAGTGATTGACAAATCATTCAGGTGGAATGGAAACATCAATCTGTAGATGTCTCTAAGTGGGTGTATCAGTTGTGTGCCAGGGTTCCAACTTTTAGTCTGCCATAAGAGTTGATGTGTAAAGAGATGTAGATACTTGGTCTCTCAACTGAGTGAGGACCTCTATTGTGCAAGTGCAGCTTACAAGGACAAATTTGAATGTCAGCGGCTCCCAAGATGGTTATGTGTCTCAATGTAGAACTGAAATTGCAATCTATTCACCCATTGTCACATTGTTGTGCTCTGTTTGGTGGGAGCAATGCCCAGTCTTATATGGGACCAATACAACTGAAGGTGGAGCAACTTGATTGCTGAGAGTGAATTGGTGAAATACAGCAGAACATATGCTGACAAATTTGCCAAGCCAAAATGGTTGATACATGGGAGATGTGTGGTAGATGCAAAAAGGGGATTGGTGTGCAAGGAAAAGGAATGCTGCCAGGCTGCTTGGCTGCCAGCTGTTACGCGTGGAAATGCCCTGGGGTTTGGAAAGTCCGAGAAGTGGAGCGCAAGCTACGCGGCTGCGCTGCGCTGCGCTGCGCTGCGCTGCTTCCTGGGCAAGTCTTCCGCCACAAGCAACCCTACTTGTTCATCACGTGACTAGGCAAAGGCGACCCAAGGGCGCAGTGCAAGTTTAGCTTAGGGTTAGGGTTAGGGTTAGGGTTAGGGTTAGGGTTAGGGTTAGGGTTAGGGTTAGGG
>MAIP01000079.1:0-95763 GCA_001736125.1 Pseudozyma tsukubaensis | reverse complement strand
TGTGTGTGTGTGTGTGTGTGTGTGTGTGTGTGTGTGTGTGTGTGTGTGTGTGTGTCAGCCAAGGCTTGGCAATCATCGATGCCGCTCCCCTTCTCGTATTGAGCAAATATGATCCATGCACACACACTTTTGCCTGTGCCTTTGACATTGACCAAATGTCGCCAACACGATCACGATGAGGCCGCTTCTCGTCCTCCAAGCAGCCGTACTGGTGCTGTCTGCACCGTCAGTAGCGCTTCAAAGCATCCTCATCTATACAAAGACAGCTGGCTTCAGACACGACTCGATCCCAGCAGCCATTCGTACCATCACATCGCTTGGCAATGGCTCTTTGGCTCTCCCTTTAACCGCGATCGACTCTTCCATCTCCAACATTCGCTGGAACACCGTCAACACCGAAGATGAGACTCGCTTCCACAATTACACCTACCTCGCGCAATTCGATGCTATCGGCTTCGTGAGCACCACCGACGTGGATCCACCAAAAGTAGGCACCGTGCTCGATGACCAAGGTCTGCGTAATTTTGCTCGTTACATCCAGCAAGGAGGTGGCTACTTTGGCATTCACTCTGCCTCGGCGACGCTGTTTGGCGCGCCATTCTACGGCAGACTTGTGGGCGCTTTCTTCGATTATCATCCTCAGATCCAGAACGTCACCGTCAAGGCAGTCAACAGTGGACATCCCTCTACATCAAAGTGGCCGTCGGCAGGACTAAGCATCTATGAAGAGATGTACAACTTCCAGTCCGATCCCAGGAACCTTCCTTCTCCGGCCAATGTGCTGGTCACCAACGCGAATACCTATCAGGATCCTGGCGTAAACCAACAAGGGTTCCGAAACGGTACTAACGGCCCTTCTCCTCATCCGCTCGCGTGGTGGAGAGAGGGAAGGCTGCTTGACACCAACTCAAATACAGATGCCAGCGTCAGGGGCGGCGGAGGAGCCAACATTCAAGTTTTCGGTGGACAAGGAAGAGTCTGGTATACGAGCTTGGGACATGACAACTCGACATGGGCAGATGACATGTTCCGTGGTCACGTTGCCGGAGGGATTGGATGGGTGCTTCAGTCTTCCACTACGCGATCTCTCAGCGCCGACAATTCAACAACGAAGACTTCGGCTTCCCCGACAGCCAACAGTAACAACGCCCATGCTTCTGGAATCACCTCGCATCTGCTTGCCATCGGAGCGCTTTTGTGCCTCTTCGCAATCATCTTTGTAGGCATTGCATGAGACCGGTCACCCATTCTCGACACCTTCTTGCATCATCATTGTACTTTTACTTTCGCATCTCAATGTCCATAGCGATTCCTACTTGCGCTCTGGTTCTCGTCGATTTGTTGTCGGAGTATGTGCTGGATTAAGTCCGAGATGAAGTATGAGACGATCCCGCTGAATTTCATGTGTAGCTTGTGGGGAACCAACGAAGGCCAGTACCAGTGTGGGGGTAAATCACAAGCGCGTTTAGCGTGGGCGTCTCGCACACGACCTTGCCAACTTTCGGCTTTTTCCGAAGAATCCTCCACACTCGAATTTGAGCCATTAAAAAACCTCGGCTCTCGGCAGTCGAGCAACTTTTTTGTCTGTTCGACTTCCTCGACCCTTCCTGACTAACCCCACCTTCCAGTACCAACCCGATAACTGCAAGATGGGCAAGAAAGGCAAGCCTTCAGCAGGCAAAGCTGCCGCCAAAGCAGCAAAGAAGGAGAAAGCCGAAAAGCAAGCCACCAAGAAGCTCACGAAACAGGCTGCAAAGCAAAAGTCGCAAACCAATGGCGGCGGAGGCAAGTCTGCAAACAAGCAGCAGAATGGAAAGAAAGGTGCAGCAGCTCCAGACGATGACGAGGAGGATCTCGACGCCTTGCTAGCGAGATACAGGGAGCAGTGGGAGCAAGAGCACACTGTCTCCGAAGAAAAGGTCGGTGGTCCACCGTCTCGTCGTGCCAATGCAACTTTCACACCATGCCCACTCGGAAACGATCTATACCTCTTCGGCGGCGAGTACTTCAATGGTGAACGAGTCGCTTTCTACCAAGACATGTACCGATATATCCCCGAGAAGAATGAATGGCGTACCTATGCTTCGAAGACCCAGCCAGGTCCGAGATCGGCACACCAGGTTGCCGCGACACCGGCACAGGGCGGTATGCTGTGGTTGTTCGGCGGAGAATTCTCGGGTGCACGTCAGAACGCTTTCCACCACTACCGCGATCTTTGGGCCTTCAGCGTCGAATCGAAAGCTTGGGAACGTATCGATACAAAGCTTCGTCCTTCGGCACGCAGTGGTCACCGCATGACCTTCTGGAAACATTACCTCGTCCTTTTCGGCGGCTTCATCGATACCGGTGTCAAGACGCAGTATTTAAACGATCTATGGATCTTCGACACCCAAAACACATTCAAGTGGACAGAGATCAAGCAAAACGATCTGCGCAGACCACCACCGAGGTCAGGTTTCTCGCTGCTATCGAGTCCAGAAGGTATCGTGTTGCATGGAGGCTACTGCAAGAAGTATGTCAAGGGTCAAAGAACGCAAGGTGTAGCACTGGAAGATACTTGGTTCCTCAAGATGGACGAAGATCTGACAAAGCTGGACTGGGTCAAGAGGAGAAAAGTCGGCTATGCGCCCAACCCGGTCAGGTCAGGGTGCACCATGGCGTTGTGGCAGAGCAAGAGTATGGGCATTCTCTTTGGTGGTGTCACAGATACAGAGGCGGACGAAGAGACGATGGAGAGTACTTTTCACAAGGATCTATACGGCTACCAACTTCCAGGAACGGGCAGATGGATCAGTCTCAACTTGAAGAGGCCGAAGAAGAAAGCTGGTGGCGGTCGTCGAAAGAAGAAGCCCACACCGGCTCAGCTCCAACAACAGCAAGAGCAGCAGAGGAAGAACGACAGCTACGATACCGACGACGAATACAACTCTGACAACGAAGGCGACGACCTCACCCAGTCAACAGAAAAGTTGGACGTTCAAGAGGCTCCTCGCCAACCTACGCCTCCTCCACCACCACAGGAAGAAGAGGAGGACGACGACCCTGACGACCCTCTCAAGTCCATCCCTCTCGAGCGCTACAATGTCATGCTCGCAGTTCAGCGAAATATCCTCTACATCTACGGCGGTATCTTTGAAGCCGGTAACCGCGAGTACACTTTGGACGACTTTTACACGCTCGATCTTTCCAAGCTGGATCGCTTCACTTGTCTTAAGGAGTGCCCGATTGATGCACTCGAATGGGATGAGTCCGAGTCAGAAGATGACTCCGATTCCGACTCTGGCTCTGATTCTGAATCTGAGTCCGAAGAAGAGTCCGAGGGCGAGGAAGGTGATGAGATCCCCGAAGGATTCGAATTCGATGAGGCGGACGACGAAGAGACCGAAGAAGCGAAAAGAGCAAAGATGTCCGCCGCCGAGAAGGAAGCTCTGCGTGCCAAAGCACAAGCCTTCATGGGTGTAGCCTCAGACACAGCTAGGACTGAACAAGAGATCCTTTCGACACCGCAGCCAGGAGAAAATCTACGAAGCTTCTACGAGAGGACCAAGGGCCATTGGGCATCAACAGCGCTCATCGAGTCCGAGGGCAAACTCAGAGGCAAAGAGATGAGGAAACGAGGTTTCGCATTAGCGGATCAACAGTACGCAGAGTACAAGCCAATCTTGGAAGAGATCGAGAGGATCAGAGCCGAAGCTGGGTTGGACGAGAAGGAGGCAGCTGTCAACAAGGTGGGTGGTATCGGTGCAGGAAGCACTGGTGTCGATTCGAGAAATCGAAGATGAATCATTCTCATTTCACTACACTGGCAATCACAATCGAACCACAGTCGCAACCCTCGCAGCGAGATTCTTCTTCCATTCTTTGATCGTGCAAAGCAAACTGTGCGAGACAAGATTGGCGTCTAGAGTTTGTGTCGAGCACCACCGGCAATGCGTGCAAACCTCTTCTGTGGTTCGCCTGACGAGAAGACAGCTTCGGCTCCCTTCTACGCTCGCGAAAAGTTGAACATGGGAAAGCAAGTCTGTCAGCGACGATTCTTGCGGTGGCTTCCATCAGGTCTCTTAGTCGAGAGTAAGTTCCACTCACAAGTTCAGCAACGTTGGCAGCCTTCCAGCCGTTGTACTCGTACGCAGCGTCGTTGAGCAGCTTCTTGGTGTACAGCAACGAGAACTCGCTTGCTGCAGGGGGCAAAAACTTGTCCCTTGCCAGCTTGAGTACCTCTTCCAAAATAGGTGGTGTAAGTGTTTTGTCCTTCTTAGCAGCTTCAGAGTTGAACTCGGCTGGTTTGGGGAAGAGACGTGTGATGAAGCCCGACTCTTTCAGTTCATGAGCCATCATCTTGCGGCCCTCGAGAAGTGCTTCGGTGGCACGGCCGAGACCCATGCGCTGAACGAAGGTGACAGAGGTAAGGCCCTCGGCGACAAGAGCGAGAGAGGTGAAGGGAGTGAAGAAGAAAAAGTCGTCGTAGGCGTAGATGAGGTCGCAGTGCGAAACGATAGCAGTGGAGAGACCGACGGTGGGACCGTTGAGAGCAGCAATCATGACTTTAGGGTGGGAGCGTAGCGCATCAGCCAGCTTGCCCTGACCGTCCTCAGCACGCAGCTTGTAGTATTTTGAGATGATAGCTTTGCCCTCGGCGGTGTTAGGATCAGCCGTTTGGACATCTTTGGGAAGAGCGCGCGAAGGATCCTGGACATTGGCACCGGCCGAAAAGTAGCGTCCTTTGCCAGTGAGGATGGTGAGCATGATGCGAGGCTGCTGCGCGATCCATTCGAGACATTGTCGAATGCTTCCGTAGTCTTCCCAGTTGAGCGCGTTGAGTGTTTCGGGGCTGTTGATGGTGATCACAGCTGCGCGGCCATTGTCGCAGTTGTCGGGGAAGGAGAGGGAGATGGGTCGCGAGTCAGGGCCAAGAGGCGGGGGCGAAGTGAAGTTTTGGTTGGACATGTCGTGAGTTCAGGCTGTAAAGAGACGGAATTCGGTGCAGGGAGATACGCTCGAGATGGTGATGATGGTGGTGATCGTACTCTTTGTATGAAATTGAGAGATTGAGGGCGTGCGAGGAGAAGGAAACATTGTGTGGGGTACTCGAGTGTAGCGCCCGGTGATACGGCAAAAAAGCAAACCGGGATGAATAGCCGAAAGGTTTCATTACGGCGCGGGGGAAGAAAGCCGGTGTTGCACAACACAACTCTATTTTTTGGTTTTTCCGCACCTTCCTCGTTCCCGCATTCCGAAGTTTGGTCGCATCGTCACAGGTCAACCTTTCACTTGAAGCCAGGACTTGCTTTCTTTGTCTTCTTCTTCTGTTTAGGAATGACACCGTGGCGTCGACGCTGGATGACTGGGGGAGAATCTGGCGGCGGCATCCTCTTCTTGAACAAAGCTTTTCTTTTCCTGCGGCCTGTTGTGCTATGCGGACTGCGACTTCGATGCTGACGAGAGTCTTTCCTTAGACTAGAGGCGGAAACGCATTTCTCGGCGATGATCATGTATTCAACCTCTAGCTCGCTTTCTCCGTCATCGCCTTCACTTGATCCTGGAAGAGGTGCTTCCACCTCCGTGCTCTCGTACTGATCCTCAACTTTGCAAGCGAGGTCGACCATGGGAACGGAAAGTGCAGAATCTTCTTGCTCAACCTTAATTTTGGGTGCAGTCAACCTGGTAAAGAGTGAACCAAGCCTTGACAGCATGCCTCCGCCAATTCCGGCTCCACCTTCATATTGAAGCCTGCCAGCGCCTGTTACAGCATCGCTACTGCCTTGGTCTGATTCGATGACGTCTGAAGCGCGATGTTGTTCATCATGAGGCTCAGGAAGGTCTTCCTCCATGACTAAAGCCCTGGTGGCTAGGTTAGGTCGAGATTGACGAGAAGGGATGGAGCGGAGTAGAAGTTCAAGAAGCTCGTTCGAGTCAAGGTGGATATCTGCTGAATTGATTGTGATAGTGGGAGGAACGTGCATCGAGATCAAGTCAACTCTGCGAGTGGAAACGGAGCGGTGTAGAAGAGGAGAAGAGCAGGAGCTTTGAAAAGGGCGGAAGCAGATTAGCTGGCGTAGGACCATGAAGCTCAAACTTTTAGCTTTAAGCTTTGTGTTCTGCTAACTTTCATTTCCGCACTTCGTTCCGTTGCTGCACGGGTGCGGAACACTCTCGCCTCCTCGAAAGCCGTTTGTCTAGAGCTGAGTGCGGAATGTAGCGGGAATCTCACTTGTGTTGCGGAGACGGCCTTCGCTTCCGCACCCAGCACTTCACGAACACAAAGCTATATAGTCCCTCTTTCTTGTTCCTCCCCTCCCTTCCTCCGCACTTCAATCTACCCTTCAACATCCTTACACTCCAACCTTTCCGCTTCAAGCACAAGAAAGCTCAAGATGGTGGGCAACAAAACGGCCACCTCTCCTACTCCTCCTCCGACCCCTCCCACATCGTCCCCTTTCTTCCCTATTGACGACAATGACGTTGATGACGACGGTGACGAGATCATGATCGTGAGCGAGAAGTTCGCTACGCCCGCCCGCCACAATGCGGCCTCCAAAGTTCCCAAGACGCCTCGTAAACGCCAGCGCTCCCCTACCATCGACCATCTAGGTGCTGGTCCCTCGGCGAGCCAGAGCCGTCCCATCAAGAAGGAGAAGAAACAAGATGACGGACGAAATACTAAGAAGGAACAACAAGACGATGAGGCAAACGACGTGAAGCCGAAAAGGGGCACAAAGAGAAAGGTCGATGATCGTTTCAGCGATGCTACTATCAGCGAGGAACTGAAGAACGCTGCCCTCGACGAAGACGAGCGGGAAGACAAGAAAGCCGGTCTATCGAACTCGTCGCCCAGCAAGAAGGTATGTGTCTGATGTCTTCCCTTTCGTGCCTTGCCCGCAAATCAAGCACTGACGACTCTCTCTTGCACTGTTCTGTCCCGTTTCTGGAACGATAGCGAGCCTACAAGGCGTGGACCCTCGCAGAAGATCAGATCATCATCGAGCAGTAAGTCTTGATACCTATTGATTCCGCTAGGATCCTACCATCCTTCCGCTCATCTGTTGACCGCTTTGCTACTGCATGAATACCTTCCATTTTCTTTGATGCTAACTCATGCCTAGGATCCTCAACGCCTTCGACGCATCCGCAATTCAAGCCGCCACCGGTCGAGGCCACTCTTCCGTACTCAACCGATGTGAGTGGTCTTGCCTCTTCCAGATCCAGATCGGTTCTGACAGTCGCTGACGTTTGAACGACCCCTGTCTGATACGGACGCAGACCGCATCATTCTGCGTACTGCACTTCGAGGACTGCACGGCGACGAGCACGCTACTCTCCCTGGCGAGGTTCCTTCCGCCTCCTCGCGTTAGATGCGAATCAATATATGCGTCGGTCTAGGGTCCTCAATGTCGGTCTTTGAGGTCATCATCGTCAAGACCTGGAGATAGGGGATGGACTCAATTTCCTCTCATCGACAAAATAGCAGGTCACCTCGGGTTACCACGGTGATGATTGGCGGGGGTATCTGGTTGATTTCAGTTCGAAGCCGTCTACATGCATCAGAACGTCTGTACAAAGCAAAGTCCGCAGCATCGTAAAAGAAAAGAAAAGGTCGAGCAAGATAAGCAATTTTAGTCATCATCGCATATATGTTCGCTCGCAGGGAATGCTCAAGAGTCAATACGGCCTGCACTTACCTTCTTATGAATGATGTCCGGATCCTCGTTATACTCCTCCGCGCTCACCCACATCCTCTTGAACGTACTCAACCCAGCCAAGATACTTCCACCGATCCATGTCGAATACTTCCTCTCTGGCGGAGCAAAGATCTTGATCTTCATCTCCCGCACCGCCAACCTTTTGACTTCTGCCAACATTCGATCTCCGAAACCTTTCGTCAATGTTGTTCCACCACTGAGCACAATGTTGCTGAACAGGTTCTTGCGCAGGTCGAGATCGGTACGGTTGATGGAGTCTACGACGACTTGGTGTACGCCTGGGAATTCGTGACCTACGAGTTCAGGATTGAAGAGGATCTCGGGTGCGCGGAATCGTTCTGCTCCCAATCGCAAGGTGTTACCGTCGGGGAGTTTGAATTCTTCATGCTCTTTGATGTCTTTCTCCTCTTTGCTTGGGTTGAGTGCAACGTAGCAGGTCTTCTCCTTGATGATTCGGATGAGCTCCTTCTCGGCTGAGGTATGCAGATGGTAGCCGGCTTTACGAAGATGTGTTTGCAGGTTCTCGGTGACGTCTCGACCAGCAACATCGATTCTTCGTATCGCATTGGGCATGCTGAAGCCCTCATATACTGGCACGGCATGTGTCACGCCATCGCCTGAATCCAACACAATTCCTGTCGTCCTTCCTGACGAATACAAACTTAACACAGCTTGAATGCTGGTGAAGAGCGCTGGAACGTTGAATGTCTCGAAGAAGATCTGTGCTGCCATGTCTCGATTTGCCCTCGGATTGAGCGGTGCTTCCGTGAGCAGCACCGGGTGCTCTTCTGATAATGTTTCGAGCTCGTCGCTGTAGACGTGATTCCAAATGCGTTCCATGTCTTCCCAGTCTGTGACGATGCCGTGTTCCATAGGGTATTTGATCTTGAGTAAGCCGCGAAGCTCCTGTGCTTTGCGACCGATGAAGAGGTCTCCTTCGATGGCACCAGCCATGACACGAGGATGTTTTGGTCGACCGACGAAAGATGGGAAGAAACACTTTGGTGCGTCTTGACCGGCAAAGCCGGCTTTGATGGAACCAGAGCCATTGTCGATTACGACAGGCTGGTTGGTCAGGACATCGTCGAACTCGTTGGCTGGCATGACGGGAGCGGTATTCTTGAGTAGAGCCAATCACTCTCGTTCAAATTGCGCCTGGTCGTGTGTTGCGATGCTTCAAAAGTGATAAAAACGTGGCGTTATGCTGCGTAGCTGCGGTCGAAGATCTTGAGGCCGAGGATTGCTGTTGCGAATGGCGCTTGGTGCGAACTGTGGCGGATTGCAATACGAGAGGTCTATGGTGCGATGGTGTAAAGTGTAACTTGATGCTGATGCGCCGTAGACGGTGATGTAGTGGGTGATAGCAAAAGGTGAGATGGAAGGAGTGACAAAGAGGTGTTGGTTCCGCGTTTGGGTGTGTGTGTGTTGGACCCGCGCACTGACACGAGAAATGCTCAAATTCCCGAAAGTCACACTTTTGGCGGCGGCGGCGCGTGTCAATCACATCCAACACTAATACAGCCAGAAGTCCGACTTCCGAGCTTTGCCTCTTCCTCCTCCCGTATAACCGACTTGGACACTCGTTCTTCTTCGCACTGTGACTCAACACATAGAACCAGCACAGAAGCTCATGTGATCACACAAGCGACCGAAAAGTCATGATGACCAGAGCGATCTGATCTTACGGGTCAGTATCAATGGGAACGGGCTTGATATCATGCTGTTGTGGGTATAAGTATGCCTAATGCGAAGCAACCGGTAGCTTGGTTCGAGCTATCGGTCAAGCCTGGGATGCAGCCTTTTCCAGCTCGCTGATCTCACTATGGTCTCTCGTATGCTTCATCCTATGAGCCCAAACCACCTCGCCATCCTTATTCCAGACGAATTCTCCACCCAACTGCTTGAAGTCTCCGCCTTTCAGAATCAAGCTTCCGGACTTGACGGTCTCACCGATACTACTGACAAGCCCTTTGACGAATCCGGACTGATGATGCGAGCCAATCTTGTCGCTGTCACCTAAGTCCAGGCTCCTCTTTGTAACACCGAGAGCGTGGTAGAGGTTGAGGTCTGGATCGGCGTAGAACGAGAAAGGTGGGCTGTCGACGGAAGCCTTGTAGTGGTCGATGCCGACAGCTTGTCCTGGGCCGACAATGACCACCGAGACACGGGAGGGGTCGGTCAGGAAGGAAGATTGCTTGGCATGTTTCACGAAGTCTTTGCACATCCCGCAGTGGAAATGACGAGTGAAGACGAGGACGAGGGGGAGGTTGCGAGCTTTGGCGTCTTCCAGAAGAGACGAGAATTGGACGGGGTTACCCTTGTTGTCGAAAATGGAGGCGGCGTTGGCAGCCGAGAGCTGCTCGGAGGTGGGGAGGGCATCATCCTGGCTCGAAGCCGTCGAAGTGGAGGTCTGTGTAGCAGACATGTTTGCAGAAGCAGCGAAATCAATGATAACAGCCGGTGTTCGTGCTCTCGCGAGTGAGTGAAAGCGTGTGATTGAACGGTGAGAAGCCGACGATGTTGGCCGTTGAGAAGGAGATCTTATAAGCGGATGGGAAGTGTATGTTTCATCAGCTGATCTTCGAGAAGCGGCTTCTCCACTCCAAAATTGAGCTAAGCCGGCGTGACGACATATGCAGGAGCCTTTCCTCTCTGCAGATCCTTTCCACCTTGAATGTGGGGGAAAGCAAGATTTGCAAAATTCACTTTTTGTTAGACTCGTCCCACTTTCACACGTTTCACTCGCAACAGCCGCGTTCATCAACCTCACACTCTTTCTTTCCGCTTGCTTCGAAGTCGCTTCACTTGCAGGGTATGAACTGAATATTGCAGGAGCGAGCGTCGCTAGCAAGAGATCTGACTTCCGAGTTTAGTGAATGGGCGAGAACTCGAGTGGCTGATCAGAGCATGATTGTGATGAAGAAAAGACAAGAAAAAGGTTTCATGGTCAGCTGATCCTGCTCTGTCGAGTGTCGCATTCTCCTAACTTCGGTGGGCGTATGCGTTGACTTACTGTGCGTGCCTCTCTCCAAGCCAGCCAGTCGCTTGTCTCGGTTGGCAACAATCCCATGCTCCAGCACTTGTACAGTCCTACCGCGATACCCGCCAATTGACACAACACGAACAACAATTTGGGTAACAGCAAACTTTGTCCAGGTGAAGCGAATCTTGAAAATGCTGTGTTCATGCTGGCGATTCCTTTCAGAGGTCCAGTGATGAGCATGCCGACGGCCATCATGGAGAAGATTTGAACACCGGAACCGGACATGTAGAGCATGATGGCGTTCATAGGTAGTGATTTGGCGGGTGAGTAGGCGAGTTCCCATGCTTTGGCCATCTTGAGTGCTGCTGGGTCGGCGCGCTGAACTGCTGTTGTGGATGATGCTGAGGACTTGGACTTGGACTGCTTCTGTGTGTGATGAAGTAGAAGGAGAAATGAAGCAACATAGGGTAGATAAGCATAGCTGTCTGAAAGCGGCGGTGATGTGTTACGCTTGAACGTACCTTGCTTACTGCGTCGGCGTCGGTGAAGCCGATAGGGTCGGGAATATCTTGCGCCTTCGATCTGTGTCGCAGCAGGAGGAGGAGCAAAAGGTGTGAGCAAGACCGCTACTCAAGAGCGAACTCATTCCGACAACGAGCTGAAACTCACTTTGACGAGCTGGCATAGTTGACTCTAAAAGCCGACAGCGGCTGCTGTTGTGTCTTCGACATCTTGCAATGTATGATTCAGCAGTGAGTGCGGAGGATTGTGATGGCTTGACGAAGGTCTTGACGTGGTGAGTAGAGAGTTGAAGCCGGCAATGTCGATGGTGAGAATGAGAAGCTTCCAAGAAAGTGTCGTTGACACGGTCAATGCGCGTGTGCTTCTTTGCCAACGCCTCTTTGAACCCTTCAAATTTCTCGCGCGGCTCAAAATGCGGTCTTAACACTTTTGCCGAATTTCGAGCTCACCATCTTGCACGTCGCACGTCAACTACGTACTCACACCCCGCATCAAGATACCTGCCCTCTTCATATGATCTATGAGACGATTGCATTCTGTAGACTTCATTACAGACCCATCATACCGACAGAACATGCTTTGCAAAAATCTGGGATTCATCAAGTGCCGTATTGGCTATTTTACATTAATGTGTGTGCTCGAGACGCAAGCAAGAAAGACGGCAGGCCTTCCATTGTGGACCTGCTCATCGTCTGCGTAATCAAATGAAGATTTACTATATTGTTCCAAGAGAAGGTGTTCATCGTACACTGACTGCTTTAGGCGGCAACACGAGCAGCGGCGACCTGGGGGCCAACGTTGTGTGTGAGGGCCTCCGACTTGTGAGCACCGTTGAGCTTGGCAGCGGCCTCGGCCTTGCGCTGCTTGAGGATAGCCTCGGGGTCAGCGCCAAGGTCACCAGCATCAGCGTAGGCGTCAAGGCCAACACCGTCACCACGGCCGATCGACTTGACGTACTCCTTGTGCACGGCGAGCGACTTGATGTACTCCTCATCCGAGATGTCGTTGGCGAAAACGCACTTGCCGATAGGCTTGGCAAGGACGAATCGCTGGAGACCGTCACGGGTCTTCTTGATGGCCTCGTTACCCTCAAGGATGAGCTCGTTGGTCAACAAGGGGTGATCAACAGAGAGACCGACCTGGCCGGCAAGGCGGAAGAACTCGTCACGGTCCTCGTCGCCGATGTAGCCACGCATGTGAGCAAGGGTGATAGACCAGGCCATGTCGATGCAGACGGCGTGACCGTGACGGAGAGGGGGGAAGGGAGCAAGCTCGAGGGTGGGGGAGATCGAGTGGCCGTTGGCAATGACACGGTCAAGGCCGATCTCGTGAAGGTTGGGCGACTCGAGGTCGAGCATGCCCTTGATGGCGTTACGGCAGATCTCGTCGGCACGCTCCTTGAGCTCCTTGGCACCGGGGCCAGTGGCGTTACGGCCGTAGGCGGTGTTGACAAGGTCCTCACCGTACTTGGCGAGCAAACCCCAGGTGTACTTGTCAGTGCAGTGGAGAATCTTGATCAGCTCGGCGGTACCGTTACGGGTCTGGCCGATGGGGAGGGTTTTGAGGAAATCGAAGTCAAGGAAAGTGTGCATGGGAGCGTGGTAGGCACCGAGACGGTTCTTGAGCTTCTTGTGGTTGATACCGACCTTGATCGAGATGGCAGCGTCAATGAGGGCGATGAGGGTAGTGCCAACACGGATGTAGTTGGTGCTGCGGCGGTAAGAGGCGCAAGCGTAGCCGAGAACATCCGAGGCGAGACCACCACCAACAACGAGGACGGGCTCCTTGCGGATCAAACCGAAGTTGTCCATGGCGTCAACGAAGCCAAGCATGGTGTCCATGTTCTTGTGGAGCTCACCACCCTTGAAGACGTGGAGAGTGGGCTTGATGTTATGAGCGTTGAAGTCTGTTGTAGGAGGAGCCATATGTGAAAGGGAAGTGTCAGTGTCGTGCACGCAGCGAAGCAAAGGGCGACAGTAAAGCCTCAGGTCTGCTCCACAGCAAGCGAAGCATCGTCGTGCGGAGCGTGCTCGGCGACAGATGAAATCGTCTTGCGGGCTGAGGCGTAGAGGAAGGAGATGAGAAGGAACTTACAAGCCTTGATAGATTCACCGTAGATCTCGTTGAGGTTCTCGTCGAGAACACAGAGGACACGGCCCCACTTGGTGTAGTAGGCAGCGAGGTCCTCCTTCTTCTGGTCGAAGACGTTGTCAACGAACGAGTAAGTGTACTTGAGGTCCTCGACACCCTGAATGCTGTAGCCAGGGCCGGTAGCGTTGGCAGTAGCAGGAACCTCGGTGACCGAGGCCCTCATGTCGGAGGAAATGTTACCACCGCAGCAAGCCATTTTGACAGATGTGATGGGGGATGGGTGGAGTAGAGAAGAAAGCTACAAAGAGATGGGGATGCGGTTGAGCGAATGTGCAAAGTGAACACAAGGAAAGTCAGAGAGAGTTGAAGCTCTGATGAGTGAGTGACTGAATGGTGGGGGATGAGACCAGTAGGAGCGTTCTTCTTGGGGTCGGCCTATATACGGTTGGATGGTGGATAGAGCACCTCATAGGGCTTCATAGGTGCAAGCTCCTATGGGCCGGTCGGGCCAGGAAGGGGAAGGTGGAGGCGACAGGAAGAAGCATATACAGAGCGCTGCACAGATTGAGCTAAAGAGAGGAGGCACTTGAGCAGTGTGGCTTTCGCTTTCCCTCTAAGACTGACTGCGATGTGTAAGCCGGTCGTTCGCGTAACACTCAGCGCCCCGTGCAGCCAGCTTGAAGGTGGTCTGGCACGTTCAAGGCGTATGCTTGGCTGCTACGCCTGCTGCCTGCGCTATGAAGGTGAACACAAGCGGATGAGCATCGGGTGGTCAAGAATAAAGGTTGGGCACTGGAGGAGAGAAACGGCACAAAGGCAGAGGTCCTACTCCAGCACGAATGGCAGCACGACGAATACAGGGTAAGCAGCAAGCGGCACAAGAGCAGAGGACAAGACGGTAGGAGGGCTGATGTATAGCCATATTGAGGCGGGAGAGTGGAGTCGAGTCTGCCAGATGGCGAATACGAAGTTTTGAGAGAAGCAGGCTTTCTTCCAATTGGCAGAGCTGTGGGCCGTGCACACAATGGAGACAGAGGACCCTGAGCTTTTGTGCGGATCTTCTTGCTTAGCTTGTCCAACTCAGGCGTTCGGACAGTCGAAGAAGGGCAAGCCACCGTAGATCTCTTGTCGAACGGACAGGTGGGGCACAAAAGCGAGAGAGGAGAGGCGAAGAATGGCGGCAGCAGGACAATATGCCTGAGCTGGTACTGCCGGTGTGAATCTCTGATGCAGTGCTTACCTCAAACTGCGATCTTGTGCGCCTCTGGGCCTGTCAATCTGCGAATTGTCCACATGTCACAATAAAATACAGCCATTAAATCAACGCCCTTTGCTCGACAAGATGCTCGACAGTGCCGTTGTTTGTTGCCTACGCTGCCAAATGCTTGAGACATCTCAGATATCTTAGCCAGATTAGCCAAACTCAGTCTTCAGTTATTCAAGCTTCGATTCAAGATTCGTCCGCTCAGGGGTTATGACAGAGCGGCAAGAAAGTGGATCGACGGGGCCGCGGTTACTTCTTGGAGCTGCTTTGCTATGGTAAGGCAAATGCGAAGAGGATGTGCCTTGCGATCCTAGACTAGCGTTCGGCAACTGTAATTGAGAGTAGCGCATTAGTCAGTGCGGCGGCCGACTCAGGGTCTTCTCTGTCTGCAGCGATGGATAGAGTCCAGCAAGGCGCACGAGGGCCAGCTTTGAGTTAAGTCGAATGTGGACATAGGGTTGAGAAGCTCTAGATGATTTGCAATATCTCAAGCACGGGCAGTCATCGTCGCAGCGGGGTTGAGACATTTCCAACCAATGCCCGACATGACCATTGTGCTGCTGCTCTTGCTCGGAAACAGACGCCGTCGCATTTGACCGGCATGGAGCTATTGTTGAACTCAAAATGAACAGAGCTCGCAAAGAGGCTAGCGAGGATCAGATGGCGTAAGGCGTAAGATCAGAGAACTTATTAATATTGGTAGACTGACGAACGTTATTAGACGATGGAAAGCGAGCAGGAGGGGGAACAATTGGTCACTTGCTGGAGGGAGGACAAAATTGATGGTTGAGAATAGCCACACTGGCGTAGTGAGGATGAAGAATTGTCGATCTACAGTTGCAGATGGCTCACGCAAGCAAAAGAGCGAAGAGGATTCATTTGTTGCTTGCGATGTCAGCTTTGCCTCTCGCTTCCACAGCCGTTTCGTGCCTTTTCGATCTTTCTTTTTTATTATTAATAATTTCTTTTCGTAAAAGGGGATTTGCTTGGCTGGTTGCATTTTTGGACATGAGCTGTTTCTCCAAGGAATTGTAGCGGATTCCGGACATAATCTGCCTTGTGACTTCTGCTTTGGCTGCTCTCAATTCCGTTCCATATCACAAAGCACATCTGTGACAACAATCCAATATATCGTGTGTTCTCTGCTTGTTATGATGACCTGCAGAGTGAAAGATGGAAGAGAGAATTCTCAAGCGCAATAATGGCAGACCGAAGGCTCAGAGCTAGGCAGAGGCCGAAGTCGGCGCCGAGGCGGCAGCTATTATTCGCAGCAGGGCACATGTTTCAGTCTGCGTCGTAGGATCCTGTGCAATTCTATTTGTGGCTGCATTCACATCGAATCTATTGTCAGCGATCGATGAACCCAAACATCAACCTCTTTGCTACCGAAAGCTTGCTTGTAGGCTTGCACAAAGATCACAGTGATACTGAAATGCCTCCTCGCTGCACACTTGTGATTTCCACAGGAAAGAGGCAACGCAAGGTGCAGCAAGCGAGTCAGCAGAGATCCGTGTGTGATACGTCGCTACGGGTCCAACATCGTGCTTTTAGACAGCTGCGGTCCTGCTTCCGCTGCCTCTCCAATGGAAAGGCGCAATCACACTTATGACCACTCCTTCCGCTTTTTCATGCCCTTGAATCTTGGCCACCAGTATATAGTGCACGCCTGTCCGTCCTTCGGAGATCATCAACGGCCCCTTTGAGTCCCACCGAAGGATCTTGAGTGCACCTCTTCGCTGCTAACTGCGTCGATCAGGCTACCACTTGCATTGAAGACGAAGCAGGATGTAGCTTGAATCGAGGCCGAGTGGAGGCAGACAGCGGAGATATTGGTCGAGCGCGAATTCAGGGTCCATCTCTTGGTGCATGCAGCCTGCAATGCAGCTGCGTGGTTCATCATCGAGCAGCACTTGGTCTCAGTCTGTTTCTCCGGTCCCGACTCTCCGCTCGTTCCCACTTCTTTGGCTCACGACATCAGTCTTCGCGCTGTCGTTCTAGCGTCTACGTCCAGGCAGGAACCGGCTCTGCCGCTTCGGATCCCCCTTCTCCCAAAGTGGTCTCAGGACATGTTAGAGCTGCAGAGACACCGAGGTGATACATCTGCGAGAGCTTCAGCACCGCAGGGGCTAGGCTAAAGGGCGTACAGACGGCGGCAGGCTAAACTTGGTCCAGGAAGCTTCCGCCAAGAAGATAGTGATTGTACGACAAGGCCCGTGCACTTGCTGTCATGTTCTCCCAAACGACCCTGCTTCCACACAAGGATCAATTCAGGAGGCATGCCTCTTGACCTGGCCACAGAACAAACAAGGAACGAAGACTCATCTCGGTGCAGCTTCGATCTCTTCTGACGGCATTCCTGCAGTCGAATGCATCTGAGCTGCACATTCGCAAATCAGACTAGCAAACGGAAAGGAGAGAGAGGAGGCGAATGGTTGATATGCCGCGTCTTGTTGCGCAAGAAGAATGGGCGGAGAAGGAGCTTCATAGACGCACGGACATCTTCTCGCCATTTCCGAAGCTGAAAACGCCAGCGACTCAGATGGTTACTCATCGTGCATTGAACAAAGGTGTAGCGAGGGACGAGGCGAGGCACGGCTGTGTTGCATGCGACAAGATTCGAATGCGACGCGAGGCACAGGCGAGCGGGGAGTGCAAGATGAACGGATGGAAGGCGACATCGCCTCCGCACCACAGATGCATGCAATCAAGACCCTGAGCCAACGCGGATCCATGCGTGGCGGCTGCCACCCTGCGACTCTGCAGATGTGCCCGCGATCTGGATTAGGAAAGCATGCAGAAATTGACAGCCGGCCCCCACGTTTTCCGGTAAGTTAGTGCGCCCGGCTTCCCTCCACTCCTTCTCTGCCATCTTTCCATTGTTGTACCCTGGCCTGCAACAGCAACAGGCCCAATAGCCTCACGAGAGACTTCACTGACCAAGGGATCACATATTCATATTTGTAATGATCCGATAAGACGGCACGCAATCGACCAGCTTCAACGGTCTCACTATGTGCGGGGAAGTGGCGGTGCTGTTGTCATCGAACCTCGCCTTTGTAAAGCTTCTATGCGGTACCCCGTCAGATGGACTCCGGATTCCAAACACACGAGCCAAACGAGATCGGATCGACAGGCGAGAGCAAGGCGAAATGGCAAGGTAGCAGAACACGACAACAAGAAGCGAATACACGAGGACAGCATGCAGGGGACGGTCCAAGGCGGAGTCGGGAGATCTGCGGCTCGACAAGAAGAGCACAGCTGCAACGCCTCATGCAGGTCACCATCGAAATCAGCAGCCATTCGCCGCATCGCCCCGTGTCGCCTATTGCCGTTGCTCAGATGTCGAAAATGAACAAAAAAATGATTTGTTTTTCATTTACCGAATTCATCGAAGCGGGTCAAAATGGACGGTGTTGAACCCTGAATTTGATTAAAGGCCTCCAGCTCCGACTTTGGTCAGCTGCTTTCACTGCGCACGGCGGCTTCCAAACTGATGGTCCAGTGGATCACGTTGACTTCGGTTCTGTTCGCCTGAACTCCCGATGCTCGCCTGTGAGCGCTGATTCACTGCCACCTCAAAGATCGTTTCGAAGTTCCCGAACGAGATTATATTCCTGACAGAATCGGGCGAAAGCGATAAAGAAGATCTGCAGGCGTTTTCATGGAGCATTTTGCGGCCACAATTTCTCGGTGGATTAATGCTGTCTCTTATCTTATCGGAGCGAGACGGTGACCACCTCACACAACAACGAACACATACACACCAAGCCCTATCTATCTTCTATCTGATAATGGCCATTGCGTCTCAAGGGCAAGCAGATGCAGCAACATAAGATCTACCATCCTCGGCTAGCGATGAAGCTATCCACCTGGTCTTTCTGCGAACGAACAATCTGTAGCGCATAGTCGTTGTCGTATACATCATACCAGCCTGGGGCCTCGTGAGGCGGATCACCTGCCCACCACTGACCGAACCTGTTCTGGTGCTGCGTCTCTGGTCGATAGACACCACCATACGACCATGGAGCTGTTCCGATAAAGCCTCCACCGCTGCTCTTGAAGCTGTTAACAGCAAGACCGATGATGTGACTAAAGTACTCGTCTTTGTTCTTCGTGGTTGCTTTGCTGGCGTACTGGTATTCCCCTGCCTTGACATTGTTTTGCCAATTGTCACGCGCCATGCCGAACTCTTCCAGGAAGACAGGCTTACCAATCTCCCGCGCCCATCGAGACGTGTTGCCGATGAACTCGCTTGCGAAGGCTTTTGCTTGCTCCAAATTACCTCTGGAGGGGTCGTTCATCGAGTAGACTCCCCAGTTCTGCACCCAGCAGTGCGCAGTACCGTAATCGATATTCTTGGCCCTATGTACGGCTTTCCAGTACCATTCGCCCTGCTTGCCTTCGAAGCCAGTCGAGATGAGCTGACGAGGAGCCAGCGAGCGGATGTAGGTCGAAACGCGGTCGATCCACGGTAGCAAAGGATCCGAAGGATTTGGCGAGTATTGCAAGTGGTAAGGGCCCAGGTAATGCTGCTGGTTCTGAGGCTGAGGCTCGTTAGCCAACTGCCAAGTCATGATGGTAGCATCGTCCTTGTAGAGTCGACCGTTGACCGTGTTGCGCCGGTGGATGATGTGGGAGATGTGCGCCTTGTACATCCTCTCCGCTTCCTGATTGGTGTAGATCTGGTTTCCGTATTCAGCATACTTGCCCCAGTCACCCGTCGTCGTGTAGCTGCCCCAACCTCGACCTGGTGCCCCACTCCGTTGCGGGGCCGCAGTGAAGTTCCACGACGGAGGGTACGAATATTTCTGGTTTCCATTGGCCCAGCTCACATACTGAGCAAATCCACCAGACCACTGCCATTGATCATTCAACGTCA
This sequence comes from Pseudozyma tsukubaensis, assembly GCA_001736125.1. NCBI lineage: Eukaryota > Fungi > Basidiomycota > Ustilaginomycetes > Ustilaginales > Ustilaginaceae > Pseudozyma > Pseudozyma tsukubaensis. The sequence continues at coordinate 76,324 of MAIP01000079.1, read as the reverse complement.
TCGTTGCCCGCATTCCACGCTTCGACATTTCCGCCAAACACCTATCCAAGCCGACAAAGATCTTCTCGTTGTAGACACCGGGCGAGTGCTGCAAGGGAGGTTCCATCCTGAACGGTTGAGGCGAGCTCGCTCCTTCCGACGAAGCCATGATACGAAGGTGATTGATACCCGCAGCTGCCATCTGGTCGAGCTCGGTGATGAAACGTTGATGCGATCCACCGGCGTCACCGTCAGCAGCAAGGTTCATGCAGGCCCAGTAGTTCATTCCGGTGAGGTATTGAACCTTGCCATGCGAGTCTTTGAGACGCATCTTGTCGACGTGGATGAAATCATTGCTAGCGACAGCACGTCGAGCATTGGCTCTTCGTTCAGCTCTCGAAGCAATCTGGGCGGCTGCCGCTGCATTGTCGTGCGCTGTTGAAGCATGAACATCAGCGATCGTAGTCATGCAAAGCGCGAGGAGCGCCATCCAGGACTGTGAGAGCTTCATTTTGTTGTCGCCTTGTACGTTGGGCTTTCGACGTTGGATCGTCGGTCAGGCACCGGAAGTTTAGGGGGACATCCTCGTGAGCTCTGAGAACGCACTCCTTATATACAGCATGGAACTCTCAGGCCTCTGGGGCAAAACCAGCCTATCTTCCTTCGAACAGTGAGCGCATCGATCCCCCGCATGATCGACAGGGTCTCTGTCGGAACCTTAATTACCAACGGCCTCAGCATCTCTACACCTCAAGCGGAGCCACAACACCGTCGACCTTCTGAAAAGAAGTCTCGCCTTGTCACTTTCGACTTACCCGAAGTAGAGTCCTGCAAGCCTTGTCCTCTTTTTTTTTTTTCAACAACCGGTGAAACAAACACAACGCGATCCAACACGGAACGCGTGTTTTGGAATCCTTCGGCTCGGCGATTTTATGCGGACTTTTAAGAATGTTCTCCTCTCCACTCGAGCCAGACACACAGACTTCTCCGGCGTCCGATGGTAGGAGTCTTAAAATGAGTAGCTCTGTCCGAATTTTCGGATTCCACAGGACCCCTCAAGGAAGAGAGAGAACGCTCAACCGACTAGGGTACCACGATGCGAGCAGGCCACCGGTCAAGTAGGGTTGCTCGAACGCAACCGAGGTGGTGTCGTTCCTGCTCGCGTGAGACGGAATTAAACGTGGAAAGAAGAAGGTTCTGACCGCACACATCGCAAATCAGTCTCAGGCACTAGACCTTGCACGCACACCGGTACGAGCAGACACACACATGGGTCAATTCGATGACTTCGATACGAAACAGAAGCTCAATTGAAAGAGACCTTCAAGTCCAGAAAAGGAAGGCGTCGCAGCAGGTAGAGCATCAGAAATCAGCAATGTCGTCCTCTGAGAGGTACATTTTTTCCTCCCTTTCCGCCTCCACTTCTTCCCTCTTCGCTTCTCTTTGCCGCTTCTGCCCGACCTTCTCCTCTTCTCTCCTGCCTTGCAGCCCTTGTTCCGCTTCTTCGTCCTCATCATTGTCGTTGACTCCGGTTTCATGCTCGTCTAGGACCCGCGAAGCGATATCGGCAATACCTGCGTACTCGAAGCGCATCCTTGCCAGCTCGTACACTCTGCTATCTGCACCCGTCGGCCTGATCTTTGCAAGCAGAGGAAAGACTTCGGTGAGAAGCGTGACAGAGTTGTTGCGTAGAAAAGGAGAGTATTTCTCTTCGCCCAGTCCGGCATCTGTTCTGTCGACGCTGTCCGGTGGATCGAAAACTAAAGAAGGGTTGTTGAATTTGGTCCGTTTAAATCTGGTTCCACCGTCTCCTTCGCCAAAACCAGCAGGGGCCATTCTGCCAGAAGCGCCTCCATCTAGTGTCGCGGTCACATCAGCAACGTCCTCAAGCATCACCCTGAGCTTCTTCTGCACGTCCCACCAGGTCGCTTTGCCCAACTTTTGCCCTTTGCGCTCCACGGGGCTCGGTAGGCCCAGTAATGTACCTCTGGCCGAGATGAGGAAAGAGTAGTAGGCAAGCAAGGAGCTATGCCGATATTGCTCATGGAGAGGCGTGAGCGCGTCAGCTTCGCTGAAGGCTTCGAGGATGGCTTCACATTGTTCGACCTCGCCGGTGAACTGTGGAAAGTTTTGATGAAGATAGAGCTGGAACACATTTGAATCGACGGGAAGATCTGCCCAGAGAGAGTCGACGTTGACACGTGAAGGTGCGCGATGGAGGTGTGCCATGTGATCTGGTAGCATGGACAGGGAGGCATCCGAAGGCGAAAAGACGAGAGAGTGCATCGCGGCTCTGACGCGGCGCCGGAGAGCTACGTTCTCATCGTGGTCGTCGTCAGTGTCGTACTGGTCGCTGTCGTCTTGGCTGTCTTTGACAGTAGTTCTCGAAGTGATTGGGCCTTCATCACCAGGATCGCCCTCCCTTTTGTTGTACAGAACCCTCCCAAGGGCATGAAACAGCGCCAGTGAGCTTTCTCGGCCAGAGACCAGCGGCATCAGCTTCCTCAACGCTCTCGCTCTTTCCTTCTCACCCTTATGCCTTGCCTTGACCGCCGTATGCACAGTTTCGAACTGCTTGCTATCCGCGCAGACGAATTGCAGACAGTTGACTGCTGCTCTGAGATCTCCATTCGAATCCTCCGCCACTGCCTGCAGCAACTCCAGCAACGGTTTCGATGTGGTCGACTTTGTCAAGGCGCCGGTAACGCTACGCGGGGCGTTTTCTACTGCTCGCTTGAGGCCTTTGAGAATGATGGTAGGCGCCACAGGATTGAAGCGTACCTCGGCATATGCTGGACTCTGGCGAATCGCAGGCCCCAAAGCGGTTCGGGTATCCATGATAGATGCAATGCGTTCTCTCCATGAGTTGGAGGACGAGTCGCCGACCCAGCGGTCCTCATCTTCCCTCGGTGTCGACTCGGTGATGATGAGGACAATGGGAACATTTGGAAAGCCGCGTGAAGTGAGCAACGCAGACTGCTGGATGTACTGCTCGAGAGCTGCCTGGAATAGCTGCTTGGTCGGCAAATGGTGAAGATTTGGCAAGTCCTCGAGCAAGATTACTCTGTTCCTCTGAACGCTAGCAGGTGAGTCGAGGGTAAGGAGTGAGGTCGAAGCTCCATCATTGGCATGAGAAGATTGCAAGTCCAGCGTTGGAAATTTGGCAGCCTTTTGCAAAAAGTCGGTGAATCTCTCGATGAAGGAGCTGCCTGGGGTGTATGCGGCCGAGGGGTCGAATCCGGGAGCGTCGTTTTGCCATTCGAGAACGTCGTAGTCGAGGTCCGTTGCAGCTGAGAGCGCTCGTATGGTCGTTGATTTGCCTGCTCCCGCTGGTCCAGTCAAAGCCAGCACCTTCCGATATCTGACAGCAGCCGGCTTTTCCGAGAACGCTTCTGTCAACCATTGCTTGACTTGCTGCACTTTTTTGGGGTGCACTGCCAACTCGTCTGCTGATGCTGGAGCCAGATGCTCTGACCATAAGCTGCTACCACTCGAAACATCCTCTCCTTCTTCCGCTTGCACCTGCTGTGCACCGAAAGATGCGTGAGCTTCGACCTTGACCTTTTGGTGTTCCTTCTGCTTTCCCTTATCCAATACCGGAGCCGTTGGGGTAGCGGGTATTGTCGGCAGCCCAAATGAAGGAGTGACACTCAACGGCCTCGATCCGAACGGTCTTGAAGTCGAGCTGGACCCTCCTGTTGGTATCGAATGGAACGAAAAATCGAGCTTGTTCTGCTTGAGCTTGCTACCGGCACCTCCACCGCTATTACGAGAACCAGAACCGGAAGAATTGGCCGAAGAGTTGGATAGTGTACGTGAGAAAGTCCGTTGCTGCTTCGGCGGCATGCTTGCTTGCTAGCTAACTACAGCGAGAAGTAGCAGTAGCAGCAGCAGCTTGCACACCGAGTCCGATCCTGTGATAGATGCGGAAAGATGGTCGTGATGGATCAAATGTCGGACTCAGCTTCCTGAAAGTGGGGAAGTAGCCGAAAGTGGAGTCAAATTGAATCGGCCGGATACTTGCATACACTGACTTGTGTTGCTTTCCTTTGCCTATAAAAAACATCAAAGCAGACGCGCCTGTTGGAAAAGATGCAGCTGCACAGCGCAGTGTAATGAGGACGAGGCAAAGTGTTGTTCTCTCCAAAACTTCAAAAAAATTGGCGCCACACGCATGCACTCTAAAATTTTTCCTTCTTGAGACAAGGAACAAGGCAGCACACCGCACAATTTCCGACGTGGAAGGGGCTCGGACCAAGCTCAAACAAAGCCTAAATTTTGGATTTCTTTTTTCTCAAAAAAATTCCCCACTTTGGGCACATTTGTGATTTCAGAAGGACAAGTCTGTGTTGGAACACATTGAGCTCTTTTCATCCTTTCTGTCATCCATCCTCATCCTATCCTCTCACACACTTCGTCACCGCAAGAGAGGATATTATACACAAGATGGACGCTCTTGTCCAAGTATTTACCCACTCGTTGGATCCCAACCCCAACGCACGCAAAGCCGCCGAGCTCGAACTCAAAAAGGTCGAATCTCAGGATGGCATGCTCTCATCCGTCTTCCAGGTCGTAGCCTCGCCTCAGGTCGACCTTGCCGTCCGACAAGCTTCTGCTATCTACTTCAAGAATCGTGTTCGACGAAATTGGGACGCTACTCCCATTCGTGGTGCACCCGCACAAACGGTTATTCCCCAGTCGGACAGGGATTCCATCAAGTCGATCATCTTGCAAACGCTTGTCGACGCACCAACACAGACTCGAGTACACGTCGCCAGCGCACTCGGTACTATTGCACGATGTGACTTCCCCGACTCGTGGCCCAATCTGATGGACCAGATCGGTCAGCTTCTGCAGAGCCAGAACCCACAGCAAGTGTACGGTGGTCTGCGTGCGCTTCTCGAAGTCGTCCGTGCTTACCGATGGAACAACGGAACAAAGATGATGGAGCAGCTCGCACCCGCTACTCTGCCACACATCTTGCAGACTGGTAACAACCTGCTCAACTCGGAGAATGCATCGTCAGCTGAAGTTGGCGAGATCCTCTACATCATCCTCAAGGTGTACAAGACCTCAATGCACACCGAGCTTTCCAAGCACCAGCAGTCGCACGAATCTATCGTTCCTTGGGGCACTTTCTTGCTCAACGTCGTTCAGAAGGAAATCGACTCTGCTCAGCTTCCTCAAGATGACGATGGACGCGAGGTTGCTCCTTGGTGGAAGGCCAAGAAGTGGGCCTTCCACTCGCTCAACAAGCTCTTCTCCCGTTACGGTAACCCTTCGCAATTGCCCTCCGACATGAAGAACTACAAGCCTTTCGCCGAGAACTTTGTTCAGACTTTCGCCCCCGAGATCCTCAAGGTCTACCTCAGGATTGTCGAGGCCAACACCCAAGGCAATATGTGGATCTCCAAGAAGGCATTCTACTTCCTTTGCATGTTCTTCACCGAATGCGTCAAGCCCAAGTCCACTTGGGCCCTCCTCAAGCCACATGTGCTCACCCTCACTCAGAGCTTCATCTTCCCCCGTCTCTGCTTCAGCGAAGAGGACGACGAGTTGTGGGAGCTTGACGCGGTCGATTTCGTGCGTGCCAACTTGGACCCCTTCGAAGAGATTGGCAGTGCCAGTGGATCCGCAGCTACTTTCATCCAGACCGTGGCAAGCAAGAGGACCAAATCCGCTTTCATGCCTTTGCTTGAATTTGTCACCGAAGTCGTCAACGGCTACCCTTCGCAACGCAGCGCCAAGGAGAAGGACGGCGCACTCCATCTTTGCCGCGCTATGGACTTGACTATGGTCAACCACGAGAAGGTTTCTGGAATGCTCGATGGCTTCTTCGCCCAGCACGTGATTCCTGAGCTCAAGAGCGAGCACAAGTTCCTCCGCTACCGCGCATGCGACCTCGTCAAGGCCTTTGACCACAACGGTATGCAGTGGTCCAACAACGCCACACTCGAAGCAGCTTTCTCTGGCGTCATGGCCTGCATTGGTGACGCCGAGTTGCCCGTTCGTGTCGTCGCTGCCGAGGCGATCGGATCGTTGATTGACCACGATGAGGTTCACGCTGCTATGGCACCCAACGCTGCTCGTCTCATGCAAGAGCTGCTCAAGCTTTCCGACGAGACCGACCTCGACATTCTCTCCCCTACCAAGTCCAAGGTCGTTGCCAACTTTGGCGAGGAACTGCTGCCCTTCTCCATCCAGCTGACAGAACAGATGGCCGAGAGCTACATGCGTTTGGTCAACGAGAACCTCGAAACTGCCGACCGTGACCCTGACGGAGGAATCGATTTCAACTTGGACAATCACGAAGACGACAAGCTTTTCGCAGCTATGGGATGCCTCAACACCATTTTCCAGATCATTGCATCCGCCGAGTCTAAACCCGAGATCCTCGAGAAGTTGGAGACCGTCGTATTGCCCATTGTTGCCCACACATTGGAGAAGGACTGCGTCGAGTTGTTCGACGACTGCCTCGAGCTTACCGACACCTTGACTTACTACCAGAAGAAGGTCAGCCCAGGAATGTGGCACATCTTTACGCTGATTTACAAGAGCTTCAAGGGCGCAGGTATCGATTACTTGTCCGAGATGTTGCCCACCATCGACAATTGCGTCTCGTACGGCGTAGAGGTCGTTCAGCAGTCTGCAGAGTACAAGTCGATGTTGGTCGACATCTTCCTCACAGCGATGACTTCGGATCAGTTGGGTTTGACGGATCAGGTTGCGGCTTGCAAGCTTGCCGATGTCATTCTGTTGTTGCTCGGGGGTGGAGTCGACGAAGCGCTGCCTCAAATCGTCAACGCCGTTTTGCCACACACTGTGGACGAGGAGAAGATCAAGGCGGATGTTAGGAAGTGGTCGATCATTGTCATTCTCGACGCACTTGTTTACAACGCTGGTGCAACACTGGCAGTTCTCGAGTCAAACAACGCTACCAATGCTCTTTTCGGTGCCATCACCGGCTTGCTACCAAAGTTGACGCGAGTGCACGAGAAGAAAGTTGCTTCGGCAGCCATCATTCAACTTCTCGCTCTCGAGCCTGCTTCGTTGCCGCCAGCATTGCAGTCGAACCTGGCTGCCTTCCTCGTCGCCCTCGCTACGCAACTCGACACATTGCCGGACGCCATCAAGAAGCGCAACGAGATGCTCGAAGCCTTTGAAAACGACGAAGATGAAGAGGAGGAAGACGAGACCTCGTTCGCCTCCTCCTCCGGCGGCGTCAACGTCGACACTTCCGGTTTCGAAGATGTCGACGACGACCGCGATGTCGTTGACGAAGACAATGAGTACCTCGAAATGTTTGCTCGCGAGCGAGCCAAGCTTCGCGCACGTGCCAATGGCGAAGAGGTCGTCGACGACGATGAAGACGATGACGAAGAGGGATTCTTCGATGACGAAGACGACGAAGAGGACGAACTCAGTTACGAGAGCCCTATGGACGCCGTCCCTGTCTTTGAACAGTTTAGGGAGTTGTTGGCGAGCTACCAATCTCAAAGGCCACAGGTTTGGGCCAAAGTGGTAGAGCAATTGACACCGGATCAGATCAAGTTGATCGAACAGGTGAGCCAGGGGAAGGATGAGAAGGTCAAGACGCTTTAAGAAGCACACACGTTTGCAAGATGTAGATAGGTTTAGCAGAAACAGATATCCTTCGATTGATAAGATAAGATTAAAGATGCTGTTGCCGCGAAGAGTGGAAGGGGGCTTTAGAGGTCCTGCGCGAGCAAATCGACCAGTCGCTGCTGAGCTTCAGATCCTAGTGGGAAAGCTACACCGCCTTCTTCTAGCCTATCTTCGCCTTTGACCAAGCCTCGCAGCGAGATATCGTAGACCACTTCTTCGATTTTCTTTACATCGTACTGTTCGTTTGAGTCCCCAGATGAACGCAAAGGGTTGTGTCAGTACGTCTTTGGGCTCTCCCTTTCGAGACACGAATCAGACCACCAAGCAAGGGGAGGAACTTACCTTGATCCCATCGAACCTCTTTCTCAAACTATCGTTTTTCAAGTTTAGCAGCTGGAAACCGGCATGGACCTGTTTGACGAACGTGGCTAGACGGACGGGCGTTCTGAAGTCGGCTAGAGTGACGCTGTTGACGGCGAGACGCGAGAGGTCGTTGATCATGTTGATGAGGCCGTGGAGGTAGTCTTCTGTCGCAAGCTGGATACGAGATGGGGGAAGGGTGGAGAGGGAGAGGATTTGAGAGACTTGAGCTTTGGTGATGAGGCCACCTGTTCGGAGGAGGATCAGGAGGGCTAATGAGGAGGTGAGGTTTTTGAGGGGGAAGGAGAAGTCGTCACAGAGCTGTATAGTGCCAAAGTGGAAGCGTTTTGTTCAGGCATAGAAAAGTCAGCATTTACATCCAAGGTTAGCGGCTCTCGCTCCTAGGTGTCTACGTACACGATAGTATCCTCCTTCGGGAACCATCTCTCCCAACTCCCTCACTTTCCCCCTAACATCCGTCCAGATCGGTCTCGTGGCTTCAATCAATCCATCCAGTTGATCACCCTTCGTAGAATGAACCGAATTCAGCAACGAAGAGAGCGAGCGATAACACCTATCCAACTCTTTGCTCTTTTCCCGAATGCTATCCGAAAGAGAACGTTCGGCTTCCAATTCGGCGAAGAGCGGCTCGAATTCCAGTGCCACTTGCGACTTTTGCTGCTGAGGGTGGTCGATTGCGCTCGTCATCTTGTTGAGAGTATGACTTGTAGTTGATCCGGATTGTTGATCGAGGTCTAGAGGTCGACATATGCAGTGAGCAAAGGAGAGGGAGCTGTCAGGTACCGTTATGAAAGGTGAGAGTGTAACTTTCTTCTTACCACAAAAGTGTTGAAGTGGAGGGACAAAAAGCATGGTTATGTAAGCAGGACATAAGCAGATGAACAAGGAACTCGGCATTAGCGAAATTTTTGGAATTTTTGCTCAACCCTGCAGCAGCAAGCAGAAACAGAGAAACAGCTCGAGCAGCACAAGAAAAAATTCCAAAGAAACGCTCTCTTCTGTTTCTCGACCCTGCGAACGCAGCGCCAAACCCTTGACCGACCCTGTTGCCATTAAATTCCATATTCACTCTTCCTCCCTCTTCTCACCATCTCATCCTCCGACTCCTTGGTCACGACCATCTCAAACATCATGCCTGCCAAGACAAAAGCCGCCAGCACCACCACCGCGGGGGAGCAGCCCATCATTGCCACGCCTTCGTCGTCGCAAGTCGGAGTAGCCAACTCCAACATTGACCCCGCTCAGGTGTTGAAAGCATTTAAAGCGTTGCATGCTCACGTTGCTAAGCGATCCAACACTGCCTCGACCTCATCTGCCTCTGCTAACGATCTGCCCCTCGATGGGCCTAGTGGAAACCTTCGTGATCCGTCGAATGCCGTTTATCTTCAGCTTACGATCAACGAGCTGTCGCCGACAAGCGCGGTGAAGCCTGTACGTATCAATCTGCCGCACGCGCTGCACACGCCGGGAGACGTAAGCGTTTGTCTGTTGGTAAAAGATCCGCAGAGGGAGTATAAGGATTTGTTGGTGGAGAAGAAGGTCAAGTGCGTTAGCCGCGTAGTGGGCGTCACGAAGCTCAAGGGAAAGTTTAAGCCTTTCGATGCACGTAGAGCGCTCGTTCAGGACCACGACCTTTTCCTGGCCGACAGCCGAATCGTTCCCACCTTGCCCAACTTGTGTGGTAAAGTCTTCTTTGACGCCAAGAAGAACCCGATCACCGTCAACTTGACAAAGACGAGCGGTGACGCGTTGCAAAAGGAAATCGAAAGCGCCATTGCAGGTACCACGTACTTGCGCAACAAGGGCAGCTGTTCAACGATCAAGATTGGCTACATGCAGAAGCACACGGCTGAAGAGTTGGCGGAGAACGTCATCGCCGCTTTGCCAGCGGTCCTTTCGAGGGTGAAAGGAGGGTGGGAGAACGTACACAACATTGATGTCAAGACGGGGAACAGTGCTGCTCTGCCCGTGTGGAGTGCCAAGTTGGGTGTCAAGACGCATGTCACACCTAACAGTGCAGAGGTGGAAAAGGTGGAGACACCGGTCAAGAAGACGACCAGCGCTGCGAAGCGCGTTGCTGAAGAAGACGTCGTCGAGACACCGAGCAAGAAGAGTAAGGCCGCGATTGCGTCGGCTGCTGCTGATACACCTGCGAAGAAGTCCGTTGCCGCCAAAGCCGCTGCTACTCCCGCCAAGTCGCCAGCGGTGAAGAAGGTCCAAGAAGCCGAGGCATCGACACCTAAAAAGCCAAGCCCTAGAAAGACTCGTTCGGCCGCTGCTGCCGCCGCCGCTTCCGCCGCTGCTACACCGGTCAAAGGTACACCGAGCAAGAAGGTGGTTCCCAGCAGTGTCAGTAGGAGCGTCAGGAAGGTCAAGTAGATTCCATCCTCAAACTCATGGTCTTGGGTTTGGGGTTGCAAGGCTTCAAGTGTATATACTGGGTTTCGTGACATAGCATTCCTCCCATACTTTCTTCATCTTGTACGCTCTCTTTTCGTTTTCACAATATCAGCATCATTCTCTGTTTTTCTCCTTCAAGTTTTCGTCCGGTATATGTCGTATACGGAGGCGCCCGGCTACGACAAGGAACAGACCGTGTCTTTGCACGAGTGCAACAGCTCAGGATAAAAGTCCAAGTTCCGCATAGCGATTGAGTTCACGTTGCAGTTTGACAGTGCCCGTTTCTGGACGATAATCTGCCGATAGCGTTGCTGCGGACGACATAGCAATCGAAGGCGGTCTTGAAGCTCAAATTATGAGTTGTGCAGTGGGGCAAACGACCACGACAGTCGAGCCCGATGCTGTCTTTTCGGCATTGACAAAACGCACACTCGGCGATCAGGTACCAAAGAATACTGAGAAAGATTACTTATTGACGAACGTCACTATGAAGGGAATGACGAGACAAAAGTCACAAGAAGGAAAGTTGAAAGAGAGCAAAAAAGGGCCGAAGTCCCAGGTATTGTGTGGCTTTTTGAAGGGCAATGTGAGATCGTATTGCGAAGCTGAGGGATTGATCCAAGAGAGAAGTCTCGGAGAAGCCGAGGATGTCATGACAGCCCGAACAGCCTTCAGGCTGAAGCCGTAATGCCGTGTCCTGATGGGTCGACTGCGACGCCTCTGTCCCTTCACCTCGCTGGAAGTGCAATTAGAACATCACGTAGGTAATAGCGAATACCGCAAAGGCAATAGCAGCGACAATGTGGATGGGCACACCATCAGCCGAAGCGGTCTGCACGTTACCACTGGACGAACGCTTGGCCTGGTCGAGTTCCTTCCTGAGTCTGGCAACCTCAGCCTGCAATTCCGAGCTGGACAAGTTGGAGGTGTCCTTGTTGGTAGCAGCCGAAGCTCCGTTAACGGCACCGGATCCAGCATTTCGTGCAGCGACAGCAGCGGCACCAGCACCGGCAGCGACAGCTCCACCAGCGGCGTAAGCAGCCTCCTTGGCTTTTTGCGCAGACGAACCGTCGGTGTTAGCAGATGCGTTTTGAGCAGCAGTGATGGGGTTGTATGTTCCCGAGGAATAGCTCTCGTCACCGTTGAACTTGCTTGGTGCGCCGCGAACGGTGGTGTATCGCTCATCGCCATTGAGGGTGCTGGTGTTGCCCTCGTCCTCCTCAGCAAGGGGAGCAGTAGTGGCGGGCAAGTAAGCACATCGGATCTTTTGCTCGTGGATTGCCGTCTTGTTCTCCTTTTCGATGATGGGCCAGATCTCTTGAAGCGAGGCGGTCTCAAAGTCGGGAGTGATGATGGTCGACTGAACAAGGAATTTGTCGCGGCACTTGGCGGACGAAGGGGGCTCCTCCTTCATAGGCTGAAGCAAAACTTGAACCTCGACCTTCTCACCGGGCTCGATACGGCCCGAGTTGGGACGCACACAGTACTGCTTGGGAGCGGTAGTCTTGACCTTGAAAGCGACTGGCTGGTTGTTAGGGTTGGCGACAGTCAAGGTGCGCTTGACGAGCTGGGTGAGAGGACCTGTGAATGCGGAAAGCAGCGGCAGATACAGAGAAACAACATCAGAAAGCTGTGCTGAGGATTTACGGTATAAAGACGAGTGCTACTCCTAAATAAAACTTACGAGGGAAGCCCAGCTGGACGTGGGGGCTGAGTCTGTTTGGAGAGCAAAAGAAGATGAGAAGGGTGCAACAGCGATTTGTCAATAAGACGAGGCCTGCATGCAATGAGATCGCTGTTCAAAGAGTTCGTGGCCATGGCAACTGCTGAGAGCAAGCGCATGTTCAGCAAATGACGAGTCTACGAACGCCAAGCCGCAGTTCGTCCCACGCAAGTGCGCTAGAAGATGCACCAAGGTAGCCACACGGGCACGAACTCGCATCGAACGAGCTGAGTAGAGGAAGCGGTACGTACTCGACAGACATGATGAACTGAAAAGCCGTCGGATGAGTTCGGTGGTTCGAAAGACCTGATTCAGAGCAGCTTTAATGCTACTGCAGTGGGGCCTGGATCGAGAGCTGCTTCGTGGAGCTCGGCAGTTTGGAGGTGTCCGAGGAATGCCAATGACTTCGATAATAGTAGCAGGTGCGTACTTCGAGTATTCCGACTAAGGCAATGCTCGTTGTTCAAGGTTACCGCCGTACTAGCAAGATGTTGAACACGCAGTGACAGCTAACGAGGTCCGAGCTTGATGCGTGTGCTTGACCGGTGGAAGTGTGGATGCCGTTGCGAGACAATGAGAGCAACCACAATATTGATGGCAGGAAAGTAAAGAATGAGGTGGTGATCGCAAGCGAAGGTGGATGACGGTTAAGAGGAGATGATTGGCGAGGTCGAGTGCGGGGAAGGCTGTTCGACGGCGATGGTTTGAGAACCGAGAACTGAGACTGGGACTCTAACGAGAGAGAGAGAGAGGCAGAGGGAGGCAAGCACAATCACGGCTAAAGAGCTGCAGTTCAGAGAGGGATAGAGTCAACTCAGCTGAGAAAGTTGCAGATGGAAGCAGTCAAGCATAGGCCACGCTTGCACAGTCTTTGGAAGCGGCTCTCCTCTCACACACACCACACACACAGGCGGTGGAGCCACACAAGCTCGAGGTTGGAAAGTGTCTACGCCGCTACCGCCGCCTTTGCCTGACGCTGTCTCGCCAATTTCGCAGTCTCTGGGCGGGCAATTCCCAATTTCTGAGAGAAATGGCGGTGTCACAGCGGCTCCTTGGCCAACTTGTTTGAATTGACCTCCACGCCAATTTTGTATTGATTTACTGCATCATGGCTACAGATCAAAAGTCTAGGCAGCAGCCGCGCTTCTGAGAGTGGAAAGCAAGAGAGAGGCAAAGACACACAGGAATTCGCAATGCGCCCTCGCTTAACAAGCCAGCCCAGCACTTTCCGCGTGTCCATCTGGTGATTTCGAAAAAGAAGTGTTGGCCCGAGCCAAGCGTCCTTCCCTCACGTAGACATACACACACACACACACGAGCACGCACTTCTTCTCAATTTCTTTGCTCGAGCTGCCGTGTGACGCACTTCAGTCAACTCTGAGGAACGTGAAAGTTGACCCTTTCAATGCAGCCCGATTTCATTGTGACTTCGATCGCGATGTGTCGCACCGCTCAACTTAGCTGTTCCCGATTCTCACACGACATCAAAGGCACTCGCATCGCATGGCTCAATGACACAGTCTGGTCGGTCTCAGTCACAAGTGACTAATTGGGAAGATCATGAACGGGTATGCTGGATTGACTAGATACAAGTGTGCAATTTTCAAATTATCGGTATCATGTGAGTATGAGGCTGAGAATGCCAACGCGAATGAGGATAGCAAGAGCGAGGATCGGAAAGACGAAAACGCTTAGGAAGACGAAGCGAACTTGGAGTTGCCCTCGGCATCAACGTATTTGCCGAACGCCGCACGCCACGCCTTCTGGCCATCCTTCTCAATGATATCGCCGTGCAACATGATGATGCGCTGGAAGTCCCACTTGGCTACCGTTGAGGCTGCTTCGGCAAAGTTCTTCTGCTTCTCCTGTGTCGAGCTTCCATTAGGGATACCTGGCACTGGGTTGACTACACCAGCGTTGCCCAAGAAGGTCTTGTGGAAAGCGTTGTAGGGGTTGAACTTCTTCGAGACCCAAGTGACACCTGGAATCCACGATGTAGCTTTGCCTGCGGGTGTGTTGCGGTACTGTTGGTGGCAGGGCAAGTTGAAGAGCAAGTCGGCTGTGATGAGCGTCTTGCTGTCCTTGTGCAAGAAGGCGACATCCTTGTTGGAGAAAGTGGGGAAGTACTGAGGCACGAGCTCTGACTCGAAACCGTACTGTGTGGAAGGTGGATCCCTGCCGTAGATACCGTCAAACTTGATCTCTGGCCTCTTCTCTTCGTGACCCTCGGTACCGATGATCTTGGCAGTGGGGTAAGCGGCGTGGAAGTCCTTGAGGAAGAGATGGTGGACGTTGTCAGGGTTGACGAGGTAAGCGACCTCACCCATGGCGTCGATCTTAGCCTTGGTGGCCTCATCCAGAGGCGTACTTGGCACGACCCAGAGCTTGCCATCACGCATGCGGATGGCGATACTACGACCACCAATGGGCAAGATGCCGAATCGGGCGAAGGGGTAGTCGAAGACGGTGATGTCAGGAGTCACCTCCTGGATAACAGCGGTGGTAGCGGCCATCTTGTCGGGTTTGCAGCAGCTGGTCGAGTACGTTCGTAGAGGGTAAAGCTTGAGAAGCGAAGTCGAGGATGACTTGAGGTAGGATTGACGACGAGCAGATACTGCGACGATGCGACCGAATGCTTGAAGGTTTGTTGAGCGGATGAGGATGGATTGACGAGGAAGTGTGCTAGCTAGCAACGAAAGTGTAGATGGCTTCATGCAAAGAGAAGACCGAAGGCCAAGTTGGTTTATATGGGACTGGGTTGTAAGCTCGTAAGCACGATGCCGTGTTTGAGAAGACGAATGGACTTCTTGACAGGGTGCAGAGTGGCACACAGTTAGCGCTTGGCCGGGGAATCAGAATCAGGGTCAGTCCGACTGCCTGAGTACCTCGCCGCTGGATGGAACGCTTGCACAGTCCAGGCCGAGGCCGAAACCTGGGCATCAAAATCAACTCGCCGAATCTTCGTCACAAGTCTCATCACACAGATTCGGTACTCGGTTATCATCCAACAACACGGCAACATCCTTGCAATTCACACAGAACTTGATCGGACTTTGTCTAGGAACAGCCATCCAACCACTCTGTTTTCTTCTTTTTCTTTTCCTTTCAGAAATCTCTCCGAGCCAAAATTTGGTCGCGTTCCTTGTTCTAAGCCCCGACGCCAATCCTGCGGTTCGTTGCCACTCTCCCAATGGACGCCTCTTTCCCGTTTGACAAATCCTGCTGACTCTGTTGCACATACTAGTTCCGAGGTGTGTTGCTCCGGTGATGTTACCGCGCTGATTGTGAGATTGATTCAGCAGCGCCATTTGATGACTGAAGAGGATCTTGAAGAAACAAGAAGCCAAATCTCGGCCCATTTCATGCACTGGGTGGGGCCTGGACTTCTACTGCAGCGGGTGCAGATCGAATGGAACAGCCGCTGGTATGCCTTTTTCGCAATGGCAAAGAACCAAGTACCAGGAACCCGAGCCTATTTTCTCGGATTCACAAGATCGTCGGGCAAAAATAAAGGAGAAGCCGATTCGAAAGCACGGCGGACACAAAGTTTCCTAGATGGAGCTCATTGTTCTCTCTGTGTGTAGAGTGTGAGATGACCGGTCTAGTTCAAGCCTAAGTCCGGCCAAGGGCTGTGGAGCCTCGAAATGCAAAGCCGATTTCGCGTGACATTTCCAGTCTGCCTGTTCAGACACAGCTAGACACAGCTAGACACAGCTAGACACAGCTAAACGCCGATACGTTTGTACCATAGTGGATCGCGGCCATCTCTGACGGTCCTTTGACATCGAAAGACCGGATCTGCCGATGTTGCTTTCACTGTTCAAATAGACGCCCGACAAGACTCACATGGCGAGTCACACGCTTCATGGGATCCCAGCGGGTCGACAAGACAAGCTTGACAATTAGATGCGAGGCAGCAATTCGAACAATGAAAATTTGTTAAGTTGGTGCTTACCTGCATCGGGGCTGCCTCTTTGACACAGAATCGGATCTGCTCCGATTGACAGACATCAGCTAGCGTCCTGTTGACTTACGCGACCAAATGCAAGCTCTGATGCCAACGAGCTGCCTTTGTGCAAGAAGAAGAAAAGTCACAAATTGCTCCACATTTCCTGCAAGGTTGCTAGCTGCTACGGTCCACCTCTCTCTCTCCATGTGCTTCATGTGCTTTACGCCATGTCGATTTCAGGGTCTTCGTGGACTGTGCGCTTGCCTGCCCACGCCAATGCAAAGTGCTGCACGATGGGTCCGAAGAAATGCTCAAGATTGGTCATCCGAGCATATCGATGTGACTTGACAGATAGCATATTGGCTACGCCTTGAGAACGAGGCTTGTGGTGCTGATTCATCGAAGTGTCCCCATCTAGGAAAGTCGGCGTGACCACTTTGCTCACTGCGTAACATCGCACCACCATCCCCTACAACGACGGCTATACCCTCGCCATAGACTCCTGCTGCAAGAGCTGGGTACTAGCAGCTCGTCGCACCGGAAGCTATCACGATGGCGCAGCAACTCCCCTCTCGAGTGCAATCGACGCTCTCGACACTGTTGCTTTTGGGCTTATCACTCTTCTTCGCTCCCATCTCTTTCATCGTATCACTCTTCTTCTCGCTTACCCATGCTGGAGCCAAGAAGCATGGCCAACGCCCTCGATCGGGTGCTCCGAATGGGCACACATCGGCTTCCACGCCTCAGCGCACTGTGCTTGTGAACGGAGCACGAATGCAAAAGTCACTGGCCATCTGCCGTACTTTCGCTCGCAATGGCTGGAAAGTCGTTCTCGTCGAAGAGCAGGGTTGGGGCAATCTCGCTGCTACACGCTTCTCCAACTCGGTCTCCAAATTCCATCTGCTTCCTTCTTCATCTCTCCCCGCAAGCAAGACCTCTCAGTTGACAAAAGGCGAGCACAAGGTAACACCTTACATCGAGGCACTGGTGCAAATCGCTCTCAAGGAGAAGGTCGATCTCTTCTTCCCATGCTCTGGAGCTGGAAGCACAGGACAGGATGCGGTCGCAGCCTCCATCTTACAGGAAAAGACGCAAGGACGCGTACGGAGCATGATCCAGACACCCGAGCTAGTCGAAACGCTGCACGAGAAGGATCGCTTCATCTCGCTGCTTCAGAAACTTGATATGGCCGCTCCCAGGAGCGAGATCATCTTTTCAGTCGATGAGGCCATCTCTAAGCTGCAAAGTGAAGGATATCCTCGCTCGATCCTCAAATGCGCAGCTGAGCTGGACGACATTGGAAGAGCCGACATGACACTGTACCCCCTTCTCAACTCGAAGACAGACGAGCCAGACTGGAATCTCACCCGAAAGCGTCTCTCGAACCTGTCGATCCCTCTTTGTGCCCGCACTCCTTACATTCTGCAAGAGTTCATCGGTGATCGCATTGACAAATCTCATCCAGGAGGCAGCAAGCTCGCAAAGGCTACCGAATGGTGCACTCACGCTACTGTGGTCGACGGCAAGCTCACCGCTTTCGTCTGCTGTCCTAGCAATGACATGCTCATGACTTACTATCCTGCTTCGCACACCATCGTGGGAGAGCTCGCCTTGCGATGGACCTCGACCTTCCTCTACCGTCTGCAAAAGCTTGGGCAGGAGAACCAAAATGCTCTCAACTCAGACAGCAAGTTGACAAGAGACATGCAATGGTCCCGCGACACTTTGGTTGGCAAACACGCTCCGTCAGATGCCGGCATCACAGGCCAATTCAGTATGGACTTTATCTACCAACCTGCCACTAGCGATGGTCAAGCCGAACGTCTTGTTGCCATTGAATGCAATCCCCGTGTCCACACTGCCATCTGCTTGCTCGTCGGCAACGCTGGCTTGGGAGAAGCGCTTGTCCCTGCCCCTCTCTCGCACAAGGGCGCTAGCCTCGGTCACTCTGCCGAAGGAGACGTAGCAGAGATGGACGAAATTACCTACCTCTCCTCGCTCTCCTTACCTGTCATGGAATCTCCCCCTGAAGAACAGCACCAAACGCAAACCGACCTGGCAGCTCTCACCGCCTTACCCCCTACCTTTGCCTCCTCTCGAGTCCGATTCTACCATGCCAAAAGCCTCCTCCAGCGAGCTTACCAATCCGAAGCTACCCTCTTGGCCCAGAGTTGGATCGGCCACGATCTGCCTGCCCGCATGCTACCCACCGCACAACTTCTCTCCTCGCATTTGATCCAACGTGTCATGTCCATAATCCACCCTCTTTGGCCCAAGGACTCGGTAGCTACAGTGGGCGCACAAGTCATCTCCATCCCTCCTACCGATGCAGCGGCGGAAGGGAGCCAAATCACGTCGTTCGATTTGGCCGCACCAGCTCCATTGCCTCCATTCACCGATCCAAGTTTCGCAAAGGATGACCCCTGGCCCTTTTTCGCGCTTTACCATCTGCAGTGGCCTCAACTGCTTCTGTGGCAGCTGCTGGTACGACGTAACAAGTGGTCACGAATCAACGTTTCCACCGCTCGAATCTTCGAGTGCTAGACCCCTCCTTTCGACCACACTACACACTCGCTTGCCACTCGTTCACTCAACCTGTTTCGGAACTTGCACAACTGCTCCATTATAGCAAACTTGCGTTACTTATCTCAGCGCTGTATCATGCAACTTTATCTATTGAACACTCAATGTTACTCAAAAGACAATCAATGCCGACCATCTGTTCTGCTGTGCGGCCGTCTCCAATCATGACATCTGACCTGAGGCAGCGCAACGAGGCTCTCGCTCCTGATGCGCAGCCTTTGCTGATATGTGAAGCATCCTCACTAACGCTCACCATCGTTCCCTCATCAGGTAGCTACACAACCGCACACCGCAGACGCTTTTCTGACATTCATGTTCGTTAGAATTGCGTCTCGACTCGAAACAATTGACTTTGCCCAGCAGCTCACTGATCATCCCTCCTAATCTGAGCCAAAGCAGTGAAAACCCCCTCCCTCCCAAACCCTCCTGTTCCAATGCTGCCTGTGCTACTGTGCGAGCTACCCTGTCTACTCTTGCCCATCCTACCTGGGACTGTTCCAGCTTCAGTAAACATGCTACGTACGTATTCTTTGGCGAGTTCTTCTCTTTCGTTTTCTTCCTTCTCGACTTGTAGCAATTGGGCGAGGACTTTGCGGTAGAATCGTTCGAGTTCGTCTCGGTTAGAGCAGAATCGAGTCAGTTCCAATCGGACGGCGTCTGCGTCGGGATGGTTGCCCTCGTTCCCGCTACTAGGAGCTTGAGTTTGGCTCTGATTGCGTTCACCGCCTCTCGTTGGTGGTCCATGTTGCCTTTCGCCCCTTCCGCCACCCACGCCTCCTCCTGCTCCGTGTGCATGACTGTTGAACAATCTGTTATTCAACCACAGGAATCCATCCAATCCACCAAGCACCTGTACAAACGCTACACCAGTCCTGTGAACGAACTGGCTAAACTCAAACTCATTCGGTCGACTACTATACCCAACTTCAACCTCCCCACTGTACCTCGTACTCGCTTCTTGATCCAACACGAAGCCAAACTTGCGTAGCAATGCGTACTCGAACCACAACTCCGGCAGCGTGCCCCTCGGCAGTCGCTTTCGATAGGTCTCCGGAGCCGGTGGCGGGAGCGCAAGTTCGATCTGCACTGGTGCTTGGAACGGATTGTGCAGCGACACGTCCTTGATCTGTCCAATGGGAGCTTCGATAAGACGCAGACCGTAGCGTTCGACTGTGCGCGTCCAGGTCTGCACCAGGTCCTCGATGAATCTCGCGGAGGTGGAAAGCCAATGGATCTGGAAATTGAATCCGTTTGCAGGGTTGTGCGCAATATCGTGATGCAAGAAAGCAACTTCAGCGCGGTCGGAGCGTCGACCAGGATCAACATCGATGATCATCGAGCGCGAGAGTTGGACTTTTGTCTTTTTCTTCTTCGACGATGTGCCGGATCTTCCTCCGTCCGCAGCTGCAGCTGAAGAGGACGACATGGTGAGTGTTGGCGGATGAGCATGGTGCGAAGATGAGCTCCTCGAATGCGTAGCAGAGCGCGAAGAAGAGGCTGCGGGGGCAGCAATGCCGCTCACCACTGACGCAGCGATCGCAGCTGCAGCACCCGTTGTCGATCCGCCTGTTCCATGCTGCTGCCCACCCGACTTGTCTTGCCCATTCTTCTCATTCCCACCCAGTCCAGAGTGATGACTGCTCGACTGAACCAAAGGCCTGATCGGTGTATCCTTCTCAGCAAAGCTACCCCGCTGGCTACTATCGCCTCCCCTGAACCATCCTTTCGCACCTCCACCACCTATGCCTTTCGACCCAGCGTACTCACTTCTTAGCCTGTAGAAGTAGTGCCCATCCAAGAAGCCATGCACTTTATGCACATGCTCGAACAGTCCTTCCTCCATCAGCCTACCTCCTTCGAGCACCGCTTCTTCCCGCGACCGAACATCGCTGTACTCGTTACACATCCACGTTACCATGTCCGCACCTGTGAACGTGTCCGAGTAGAGCATCCTATGCCAGATCCGATCGTTGATCACCAGCCCGTTCGTGGATGACCGCATGTCTTTAGCGACGCTGTCGAGAGCTCGGCCTGCAAGAGTCTTGTGGAGTCGCTTCTTGGATGCAGAAGCAGAAGATTGAGCAGCGCGCTGCTTGGCATTCTCTTCAGCGAGCTGCTTCATGAAGTCTTCATCTTGCAAGGACATAGCGGGGTCCAAACTGGTCGGCAAGAACCTCTGCACGTGCGTTTGCTCTTTCTCCTCTTTGCTCCTCGTGAATCTTGCCTTGTGAAACAGCTCGGCCAGCTTATCTGTTCCAATAAGTCTGATCTCTTCATCGCTCAGATCTTCACCCGTCGGGGCTTTCATCGGCGGAGGTGATCCTTCGCTAGGTACGAGAACAAAGCGTGTGCGCCAGTAACGCAGCGACTCGACAAACTTCTCGTCAACATAGCCGGCGATCAGTGAGTCAAGGTACGTCCAATTGTAGCTTGCTGAATCAGGGTAGTTGAACTTGGCCTTCACCGTTTGGTAGCCTGGCAAGTGGCGAGGCCAAATGCAGCATGCGTAATCGATCGGATCGGTCGAATAGTCCGCATTCCTAACGTAGCGCTTCACGTTGATCGCCGAGGTGGACCGGTCGTACGAGATGCGATGAATCTGGTTGGTGACACTCAAGAAGATCGGATTGCCCGTTGCCAAGTTGCCTGGCTGAAGCAACTCGCTTGGCCATCGGAGGGAGAAATGTTTGGGATCCACCAGCTTCCTGCTCGACACCGTTCGAGTCTGCTTGCTCGCTGGCACAATGAACTGGTACCCTTGCGCCAAGCGATGGTACGCCATCTCCCTCAACACCGCCAACGCTGGATGTGTCGAGCTCGCCTTCTTCAACAAAAAGCTGGCTGTCTCAGCTGATATCGACGTCGTGTGGGGATGCTCGCTCCATCCCACCAAAAGATCTGCCTCTGTCGGCAGATACAACGTTGTTAACGGCAAACAGGCCGGCGTTGTCATACTCCGCCATTTGACCGCGTGGTGATTCAATCTTCTTGGGAAAAGATGCTGCCAGCGCAGCAGCTGAGACGTATCGTTTTTGAGGTTCTTGCTCGGGTTGGAAGGATTAACGAGCGTCTGCTTCTCGACTTGGGCACGCTGGGCGTAGCGTTGACGGGCTTCCTCTTCCTCAAGTTGAGCTTCGTAAGCTTCTTGATCGCGGAGAATCTTCTCCTCAGCTTCTTGCTCCTGACGTGTGCGAGGAGTAGCAGGTGGAGCAGGAATACGGATGGGTGCAGGACTGGAAGCTTCGTGTACGGAAAGGAGGGACGAAGAACGAGTGATGCGCACGGGCGGCGGTGGGATCTTGCGGGAGGGGCTCTTGTCCTTGGCCCCTCCGCCGGCTTGCTGGCGCAATTGAGCACTGAGGACTTCCTGCATACTGCGTGTAGCGGGAGTGGAAAGGCCATTGTCATCGACGTCAAAACTGTCAGTTCGCTCCGTGCTCGGCGTGCGAGACGGTGTGGAACCGGTCAGCGTTTTCCATAGCCAACTGTAGCCTTTCGCTTTGGATTGTGTCGAGGGCGTTCGGCGGAGTGAGCCAACACTATCGTCGCCTTCTGTACGCGTGCTCGCAATCTCAGCCAGCGTCTCTTCATCGAATGCATGCGAAGTCGCTGAGAGCACAGCATCCGTTGATGCGACCAAAGCTTTCGCTTTACCAATTGGCTCCATCGGCATGAGACCTCTAGGAAAGGTGTTGATAGATCGAATGGAACCTGGTCTTGATTGTGGCTTGGAGCTGGAAGACGTTACGATCTGCGACACTGGTCTTGGTAGGGTAGGTCGAGAAGTAGAGCTGCTTGATTCGTCCAGCACTGCGAAACGAGCCTTCGTGGGTGAGGGCACTGCTGCTGGCGAGCTGTCCTTTTCGGATTCCTCTTCGCGGAACGAGGCCTCCTGACCCAATCTTGAGGGTCTGGTCTGCGGACCACCTGGCCTGTTAGCGCCACCAGCGCCGGCTTTGCTCGGCGAAACAGACGAAGCTGCCGAGTTGGCATTCGTAGGCGCCGTGCCATATCCCGAGCTATGGTTGCGCCTCAATCCCGGCCTGTCAAACGGTCTGATGATTTCGCTAGTGGTAGGACTGTCTACGGTGGCACTGGCACTTGACGTGATCACTTTGGGACCTGCTGGCCTAACATGTGGCGGTACGTCCCTGAACACGTCATGATCAAACCTCTCCCTGGCCAACCTCCTCTGCTGTTTCGGAGAGAGCCCCACCAATGCCAGATCCGACACTTCACTATTCCGCGGCTCTGACAAAAATCCAGAGCTCGATGTCCCCATATATCTCGGCAAGTAAAAGGAGCTATGCACCGACGATGCTTTGTTGGCCGGCTTCAGGTCGAGATAAGGGATGGCGATATCCGAGATTTGATTCTCCATGATGCCCATCATTTGAACTTCGTACATCTTGCATCGCGGTACGAAGCGGTCGGCGCGGAATGGCATGTCCTGCTGCAAATTGTAGAAGCTGCAATCAATCCAGTGAGGCATGGAAAAGAAGTCTTCTTCCTCCTCGACTGGTTTCTTGGAGTCAAAGTAGAGCGGGTCTGGTGGATTGGGTATGGCTGCAGCGGTTGGTCCGGCCAGACGCGATGAAGAATGTCGTGATAGCAGAGGCGGCTGACCAGGTCGATGTACGGTCATGCCGGGTCCAGCGCCGGGAGCAGGACGTCGCTGCGAACGGTTGTTGCCCGCTGCTTGACTTTGCTTGAGCTCGCTAGGGTCTGGGTAGTGCGATTTGAAGTGGAAAAGGGGGACCGAGTGCAGCGGCATCTTGGTCAAGCAAACCAAATCCAGACCTGTTCCGTTCTCGATCATACGCTCCGTTGTGACACGTAGCAGCTTCTTGTCGACATCAAAGTGACCGGTTCCAGCGGTGACAAAAACCATCGACAGACCAGTACGGTTGAGATCGCGATCGATGTAATGTTCGTCGAAAGGGTTCAGCGCAAGATTTATAGCCTCGAGCAAGTTGCCTTCATAGGAATAGGATAGTCGACCAGCCATATGGACTCGATCGCGAATCAGTTCGGCATGCAGTTCCTCGTGCGATGCTGCCGGCCCTGATATTGGTCTTCGCAGTAGCAAGATGTCATGTTGGAAGCGGAAGAACTCTTCTTTGAGCGTAGTCATGACTGCATCCCAGTTGCAATTCGATTCGAGATCTACCACCACCTTGTAGTGATCGATATAGTACCTGCCTCGCCAGTCTTGCCGTATAGGACCCTCGAGCATATGCAGTTCTGACTCGTCGTAGTGCACTCGCGCAAATAGAATGACGGTGAGGATATGATTGGTCGGCACGGCTCTCCATCTTCTTAAGAGTTCTGGGATGAAGCCTTGAAGCGCCTTTTCGTAGTATATCTCCCCATCTTCGTCAAATTCCCACATCTCCCTTGCGAGCTGGATGAAGAGGTTGTACTTGGCTGATTCGGACCTGAAGATTGCTTTGGTAGATGCGGACACATATCCGCTTGTGACTTTCTTCTCCCTGATAAAGATGCGTCCGATGGTAGCTCTTACACTTCCAGCCAAGGTGACTTTCTGACCGCAGTAGACACATGTGTCCTCCAGATTCTGAAAGACTCTCCACATCTCGGCCCGACCGACGTATTGATCACGGAAGTAGAGCTCGACATGATCGATGGTAAAGTCATCCTTTGACACGCGGGAGAGAACCGCTTCGGCACGGTTGTAGAAGCCATAATTGTTGGCAATGTTTTTCGAGACGCTGATCTGCAGCTGTGGTTGGCGAGCGATGAAGTCGGCATCTGCGGTGGCCTGGGACGCTCGGAAGACGAACTTGGCTTTCGACGAGCGTTTGCTTCGGTCTTTGGGACCGAATGGTATATTGTTATGCGGTAACCTCGAGCCAGCAGGAAGGGTGAGCTGGAGGAGATCTGCTTCGGTGAGACGAGGAAGCGAGAATTCTGAGTTGAGGACGACTTCGTTTCTCGAGAAGTTGGGCGGATCGTGCGTCCAGAGTGTGATAGGTCGCTCGTTGATCTGCGGACGTTGTTGGCGAGTGGAAGATGAGGAAGAATGCCGACGATCGCTGGCGCTGCTGAAGCGATCGACACTGAGCGAAGTCGCTCTGCTCGAGGGGTATTGTGCCGGCATGATGAGTGTATAGAGCAGCTGTTATCAACTGGCTACTTTGGGCGTGACGATAGGTGAATGCTGGCCGAGCAGAAGCTGCCCCCTACAATGGTTGCATCATGAGGTCAAGTGGGTGGTTGTGGTGATCGTTAGACTAGCAAGCTGCCTGAGTTTGAGTTCGAGGTATACAATGCAGCAGCTTCGGCGGAATGGATGAATGCTGAGTTCCTGTGTCCTGCAGCACGCGGCTCTTCCGAGCTTGTTCGGGATCTTCCGTTTGGGTGGGGACGTTGCAGCAATGGCAGTTTTCTGTCACTGCAACAATGGCCAACAGTCGGACCTTGATAGGTCGCTGCAGAAGTTAAGCTTTCGTGTCGGCAGTCCGTAATGCTGGGTTCGGTCCTTGGCCAGGATAAAGTTCGCCAAGAAGCTCCGTCACATGTGATGATGGAGAAGAAGTGCTGCATATAGTCTCGAAATGCGAAGTGTGAATTTGAACAGTGCGGCTCATCCTTCTTTCTCTCTCTCCCCCACAACGATAAGGCTGCCAATTCACATTTCTGCAGGGTCGACCATCGGCAAATCCGAGGCTCTTTTCTTTTGGTTCGGCTTATTTCCCGATGAGCACGCTTGACCCGATGTCACACATTGGCTACGAACAGGCACAGCACAGCACAGAACACACGCACATCACAGCAGTTGCCGAGTGTGTTGGTAGGCTCGGTCGGTAAGACGAAAAGCTGCAACACCCAAGTCACCGAACGTGCGCTCTTCTCACTTCTTCTTCTTCTTCACCCTCCTCGTCATCGTCACATCTATCACATCCTCGACGGCCCTCAAACAGCAAGAGCACGGCAGAGAAGTCATCTTGGCACGCGCTTGCGTACATTGTCTCTCAGAATGTCGGCGGCTTACTCCAATGTGGCTACCTCGTCATCAGGTCCACGCATCGCTGCTGGCGCGCCAGGTGGTCCACAGGCTGCCGTCTTTCAACTCCCACCAAAAGCACGACTTTATCTGCCATCATGGCTCCACTATCTCTTATCTCGCATCCTGACCGCTGCTTCGCGTCTCAACTTTTCCACCTCTGTCCGCGAAAACCTCGACCGATTCCGTAACTGGACTCCTAGCAAAGGCGAACGATTCAAATATGGCTTCCTGCTCTTCATCGCCGTCTTCTCCCTCTTTGTCATGGAAACTCCCGCTTTCCCATACAAGCTCATCATTCCGGCTCTTTACACTACCACGCTTCTATTCCCCATCACTTCGCAATTCTTCTTGCCCGCCGCTCCCATCTTTGATTGGCTTATCTTGTTCTACTCGTGCAAGTTCATCCCGGTCGCGTATCGACCCCACATCTGGGTCAGCGTTTTGCCAACACTGGAAACCATCTGGTATGGCGCCAACATCTCGGACATCTTGACGCAATTCGGACACCCGGTCTTGGACGTCTTGGCGTGGATGCCGTACGGAGTGATTCATTTTGCCGCACCCTTCTTTGTCGCTGCATTCCTCTTCACCTTCGCTCCTCCCGGTTCGGTTAAAGTGTTTGCACAGGCTTTCGGATTCATGATGCTTACCGGTGTCATTATTCAAATCATCTTCCCTTGCGCTCCTCCTTGGTACGAGCTGCGTGAAGGTCTTACACCCGCCAATTACGGTATGCGAGGTTCGCCCGCCGGTCTTGCTCGAATCGATGCTCTCTTCCACTCGCACGGATACACTCTAACCTTCACTGGTGCACCCGTCGTGTTCGGCGCTTTCCCGTCGCTTCACGCCGGTAACGCAACCATCAAAGCCCTTTTCTGCTCTTACTTCTTCCCTGTCATTGTCAAGATTGGTCGATTGAGGATTGATGCAAGGGTATTCTACTGGACATATTGCTTCTGGCTTTACTGGTGTACCATGTACCTCATGCATCACTACCTTATCGACTTGGTAGCTGGAGCATGTTTGGCAACTTTCTCCTTCTACTTCTTCTTGACGGACGAGATGAGGGAGGCCATGGAACAGCATTATCCTTACCGCAACTCGGCAGCTGCTCCTCCGAGCGCAGCACCACCTAGCAACCGACCCGATCAGGCCTTTGCAACAACAAGAGCGTCTGGCGATGCATCCATCGCTCTTGACACGCTGCACAGCAATGGCGGTGCGCCATACATCACCGCTCAAGGTGGAGTCAATGGCGATGTCGAGTCGCAAAAGAAGCCAGAAGTCATCTTTTCGATCGATGATGGAGCAGCGGACAGTGGCGATATTGCCGGATCTTCGGCGGAAGAGGACAGGAGGAAGAAGGAGGCAGCCGCTTTGTTGTCGAGAACAAAGTCGCCGGTGCCACGAGCGAGATCACCTGCGGTAAACAAGAGTGCAAAGGATCGATCTTGATACGAGTCTTGGGTTCATCAACAAAAATCACGCAATCTTCACTGGAACTCTACTTAGGATCTGATGGTGTAACGGACATCTATCTTCTCACAATCGACGCATGGCATCTTGCCAAGCCTACACAGTCATACACAGTGTATCACTAGACCTCGCTGCATTTGTACAAAACTCACTTCTCAACAAGACATTCTGCCCACATCATGAGTGCGCTGCTGCATCTTGTGCCAAACCGTCGCTTCTGCTTTGAGAACACCTGATGAATGGTATCTGAGTGAGGCATGCAAACACAGTGGCGGGAGGAACACTAGTGAGCTTTGAATTCGGGTCTCTACCTTCACCTCAACATGTCTTCCGGAACAGCCAACGACAGTGGCGCCTCGCAAGCTCTCATCACCTTCTCCGGCATCGTGAGAGCTTTATTTCAACCTCAAGGGGGAGGGATATGTATTTTTGGCCAACTCCCTGATGATACAGAGCCGTGATACTTTGGCATGGACGATGAAATCTGCGTCGCATTCGCCAAATTCGAGCTTCAGAGGCGCCACAACGACAAGGCCGCAGCCGAGCTCGAAGGGAAGGACTTCACAGCTGCCTTTACCAAAGTCTTTCGCCGCCAAAACGTTGCGCTTCAAGCCAGCCTTGGTGGACAAGCTTAGCCTTTTGATCGCAGCGGTGGTCGAGCTCAGAAGCAAGGGACTCGAGGAGCTCATCGCGTTGGACAACCGTGCTGGCGCCATTCTTACGAAGCACATTGTCGGGTTCTTAACCCTCTTGCTTACTCCTGAAGACAAGGAAAATGCGATTGCCATGTTGCGCATCACAATGATGGCACATGGCTTGGCATGGAACACTCTTCTTAAGGATCCACTCGAGACGATCACTAGTCTTAACAACAAAATCATCGAAACCCTCGCTGCGCGTGCGAACGAGGCCACAGCTGACACAACGGCTTAGGATTCAGCGTTGTCGTCATCTTCATCGTCCCATGTGAGCCAAATGCTGCAAGCACTGCCTCGCTCACCGATGGCGACGACACCAGATCCAGCTTCTCTTGACGTCGCAACTCCCCCCAGCCAGCACAAGACTCTGCGCCCGATGGACCTCGGCGCAGCGGCAGAGCAAAGATGCCCATCGATGGCTACCAAGCCGGTGGAAAGCCAAAGACTCCTAGCAAGCAAGTGCAATCGTAAAATCATTGACTACTTCATCGCGTTTGTCTATGCCTATGTGTGTTTGTGAACCCTGAGTGAACATCAGCTGCGCTGGCCTTTCCACTCGTTGGGCATGGAGGAAGTGGCGGACTTGGTCGAGGAAACGCTGGGTATTGGTCTCCCTAGCGTTCAGGCTCTGGAGTTCGTTTTGCACGCTTGCTAATCCTGTTCTGATTTCGTTTAACATTGATTCCATTTGCTGTTGCGAACCATTCAGGACAGGCTCTTGCCTAGCTGATGAGGCTGTTGAAGATCAGAGAGGTCAATGTGGTAAGTAGTCGTGGCTCTTTCAGATCGGTTGTCGCTTCAAATGACTGTTGGTGGGCCGTTACTTACTTTCTTGCTCTTGTCTCTCATTATCGAGGTGGGTCTGGTGCACGTCCTGGCCCACCACGCCGCGCAACGACGTCTGTGCTGAGTCGCTTCTCAACAATATAAGTCAACGGGATTGTTCCTCGTGAAAGGAACCTAATGTTACGCTGGAGCTTGTTGTCAAGGTTGGGCTCGCGAGGAATAGCTGTGCCATCCGACCGAGCCGACTTCGCATTGCGCTTTCCAACCACCACTTGCTTTCCCAATTTGAGCAACGTCCTCTATTCAGATCCTCGAAAGGGCGCTTGGAACTGCAATCGACAGCAGCAACTGAGTGTCCCGAGTTGCAAGAATGGAACGTTCCAAGCAGCAGTCGAACGTACCAGCGATCTTTACAAGGTTTCTGCTGGACACTTCAAGCGTGCAAAAGCTGTCCCCCTTCGACGCAGCACACCTCACAATAAGGTGTACAGCGAGCTTCAGAGTGTATCTGCTCATCTTTCTCTGGTCTCCATTCTGTTGAAAACTCAGATCTTTCGGTTGCGAACAGGATTGCTTTGAGAACACTTCAACTGACGGTATGCGAGTGGCAACACGTGAATACAGATAAGACTTAATGGAACGATAGAACAAATGGAACGACCTTCACTTTCCATTCAACACCTTGACGACAACGAATAGCTTCTCCTTCTTCTTTAAAGGTCAATGTCGATGTCGAAAACATCGCTGCGCCATCCAGAGTCGTTCCTCTCCTCGCGCTCCTGCTTCCTAGCCTCCTTGCTCAACTTCTGAGCCTCCTGCTTCGCCTTACCGCCCGTCTTCTTGGCATCGGACTTAAGACCCTGAACACCCTCCCTAACCTCCTGAACAGCATCCTGAGCACCCTCCCTCAACTCCCGAGCCCCCTGCTTGAGCTCACGCACACCCTGCTTGACCGACTCCTCAATGTACTTGTACTCCTCCATCTTCTCCCTCGCATACCTGAAAGGTCCTCCCTTACCAGGCAACAACTGCTTCGAATAAGAAGCGCCAATCGCCAACTTGAACTCATCATGCGCTCCCTGAACCCGGAACCCTTCGGCCAAACCAACATCGGTACGAGGCTGAGCAGACTTGCTCCCATACGGCTCGAAAGCATCTGTATCGGGGGCAAAGATCGCCTTGAGATAAGCCTTGGTCGAGATGCCCTGTCCACTCTTAATTGCAGTCTTGCTGTACGAGTTAATGACTTTGGCACGTTGCTGTGCGGCCCAGAGCGAACGGTCCTGGTTCTGCAACCATGATTTGATCTGTTCCTCCAACAGCTGTTGGAATACCTTGCGCAGCACAGGGCGGACAAAGGGCATAAGGAAGAAGTTCAAGAACCAGTGCTTGGTGTGTCGAACCTTGACCTTGAACGACGACATGTCAACACTGACGCGCTTGACCTTGTAGAACGATTCGGCGTCGTCCTCATCAGCGTTCTCAAGCTTGACGACAAAGCTGGTACCGTCGCGTCCACCAAGGTCAAGGTCAAGAAGACCGTAGTCCTCCCAACCGACCCAACCGGTCTTCTTGTTGATGTAGTAAGCAACGTCAGCAGCCTTGACACGAAGCCCCTCAATCTCGAGGTAGAGGCTAGCATCAAAGTTGCTACCGAACGAAGAGTTGCGCTGGTCAAGAGTCAAATCGTTACGGTTGATCACGCGGACGCGATCAGGAACAAACGAAGCCGTTGAAGCAGTAAGCGAGAGGTCATCGATAACCACATCCGCCTCGCGAGAGACAAACTCGATACGAGGGAAGGGGATCGACTGGATCTCGTTGATCAAACGAGGAATCAACACCTCGACGGTATCGCGAACCAGGCCTCCAGCTTGGTCGCGCAGGTCAGTGAAGAGGTGGAGGAAGCCCGAAGGTCCGCTACCAAAGATACGCTGGAAGTCGATGAAGTTGATGTCGGTACCGAGCTTCTCGACGCGCTGAGCGAGTTCGCGAAGTTCGGCATCCTCCTCGAGACCTTCGACGAAAGTGGAGATTTCGTCGAGACTTTCCTCAAAGTCGCCGCGGAGCTTGGAGAGCTGCTTGTTGGCTTCCTTTCCGGTAGCGTTGAAGAGCTTCTGGGCACGGTCGTAGATGTCGGAGGCCTGGCGGTTGGAGCGGCTAGTCTGGATGAAGCCGTCCTCGTTGAGGGCTCGGTCGATGAAGGACTTGACGTCATCGATGAAATCGCGGAGCTCCTTGCTCTCCTTGGAAGCCTCCTGGTCGTAGATCTGCTTGGCGTGCTCGAAGAGACCCGAGACGGACTTCTCGACGGGCTCGAGAGATCGGCCGGCAAAGGTCTCGAGGATCGACTTGAGCTGCTGGAAAGCCTCACGGAGGTTCTCGTTGGCTTCAGCCTCGGGAGTGTCAATGTCGATGTCGGTCTGCTCCTTCGCCTTCTCGGCAACATCCTGGACAATGTCAGTCCACTTGTTGGCAATGCCGTAAAGACCGTTGAGGGCCTTCTTGAAGTCAGGGTCGCGCTCGACGCTGTCGATGATCTCCTTGACGCGCTCGAGGAAAGCATCTTTGACATCGTCAGGGGTCTGCTCGTCGAGGTACTGAAGAGCCTGGTCGGCCGAGCCCTTAAGGTTGTCCTGAGCCTGCTTGGCACCGCGCTTAGCCTGTTGCTTAGCCTGCTCAAGATCCTTCTTGTTAGGAGCACGAACCTCAACAGCGTCACCGCGCTTCTTGCGCTCCTCCTCGCTAGGACGAAGCTTGCTCTCAGCACCACCAGCCTTCTGAGCAGCAGTGGCAGCAGCATCGGCAGTCAAGTCGCGGAAAAGGAACGAAATGTCGGCAAGCAAGTCACGGAAAGCCTTGGAAGTGAGCAATAGTTGACCCATCTCCTTGACCTCACCAAGAGCCTTTTGAGCATCCTTCTTGGCTTCGCTGGTCAGACCGTCAGCACCGACCGACGAAGCAGTAGGGAGGCTGGCCGAGATTCCACCTTCATCAGTCACGTTGATGGAAGCTTGCGAAGTCTGGTAGAGGAACTTCTGGATCTTGTCATCGCCGTTCTTGCTCTCACCGATACGCTCGATGCAGGCAAAGATCCCCTTGATGTCCTGCAACACCTTGGCACCTTGCTGACTGAGCTTGGTGGATCCAGCAACGTTGCGTTCGTCGAGGACGGGGCTCGACATGATGGCTTCGATGAACTGGTTGAGCTGCTTCTGGCTGGGAAGCTTGCCGGCCTTGATGGCACCGACCATCTGAGCGATGCGGGCGAGGGTCTGGCGCGAAGGAGCAATTTGGCGAGCCTGTTCGCCGAGGTTGTCGGGGTCGACACCGTACTGACGAGCAGCATTCTTGGCGTCACGCTTGGCCTGGCTGCCGTACTGTTCGGCAGTCTGGCGAGCGTTACGGGCGTGAGTGGGAAGCAGAGGCTCCCGTTCGGACGACATTATGAGGAATAAGTAGGATCAAAGACGAAAAGGGCTATGTGTTGGTCTGATTTGGGTATT
The DNA here is from genome assembly GCA_001736125.1 of Pseudozyma tsukubaensis. Taxonomy (NCBI): domain Eukaryota; kingdom Fungi; phylum Basidiomycota; class Ustilaginomycetes; order Ustilaginales; family Ustilaginaceae; genus Pseudozyma; species Pseudozyma tsukubaensis. Next base: position 44,187 of record MAIP01000079.1, on the reverse strand, counting down.
GGCGGCTAGAAAGCGCTGATGGAAATGTGATGCGTGAGAAAGCGCAGTGGTCGAGTTCAGGGAAGCAAGGTGTAAGGAGAGAGCGATGCTGATGCTGAAAGGTATGACGCTCGAGAATAGGCAAGCAGGGAATGCAGCCGATAGAGAAGGTTAGGTGGAGGGAACTTGATTGCTCACGAACAGAGAAGTGGCAGCTTTATGTACTCAGCAGCAAGCTTTCAGCCATAGCTGAGTTGGAGAGAATACTCAGCACAGAGCGAGCGAGAACCCGGAGCGCGGAGAAGCCGATGACCATCCTCAGGCTTGGACCTGGAAGAGACTGAAGGCAACACCGCAGAAAAGGGCTCTGCCAGGGTCATCGCAACAGCCGAGACGCATGCAACAGTCAGACCCTCACTCACCCTTGCCTTTGATGCTAACTTATGCTGCTATTGCTCAGCCTCGTCACCCAACGGGACAGACGGCCCACCTCTTCTTTGGGCTGAGAGAAGCTGCTAAGCGGAGACGCCGAAAGAGTGCGCGTGACGTGACGCTCTTCTGATTTTGCCTCTTTAGACCAATGACGAGCAGAATGAGTGCCGACAAGCCTTCGATGTCAAGGGTCTCTTGCGGGGCAGATCGCGCAATGAAAGAATAAAAAGAAAAGCGCGGGAAGTCGGCCACTCTCAACGTACAGACTTTTAGGTGGAAGCGAGGCTCGTTTGGCAGAAGAGCCTGAGTCAAGGGTTTGCTTTTGGAAACGCTGATTCGATGGCCAAGGAATTGCTTCTCTATGCATCCGCATCGTCATCGTCTACCACACAAAGGAGAACAAAAAACAGGGTGTGAGGAAGGGTGCGCTTCCAGGCCTAAGCTGTGCTCGAATGCTCAGACGCTTCCCATGTGCTGACCGCTTTATTCAAGACGTTTTTGTTGCAGCATGGGATGGCTTCATGCACGTCCAAGCTCATGCTGCATCGATCCCCAGTCAGCAGCGATTTTCCGAAATGACCTATTTTGGGCACAAAAGGCCGGGTGTTCCCACGGTAGCGTCCTTGCCTCCTTCCTTGCTCTTGAGTGCAACTTTGAGCTTCTGCAAGCTCAAGACCTTCAGCGCGAAGCCGAGTGCAAGCTATGCTTTCCTTTGCTGTCATCCTCATCGTGTCCCAGGTCAATGAGGGTGTGTTTGGGAGTAATTGAGCAGGCGGATGAATCGTGGGCTGCACCGTGCGTTGTGACGATGGCGAAGCAGGGAAGTGGAGGTTGATCAGCGAATTTTTTCTTTTTCTTTTGGTGTTCTTCTGAGAGCGGAGGCAGAAAGCGATGACGATGATGTGCTTCTGCGACCAAAACGCTCTGTCCGCTTTTCATCAACCCGAGAAAAATCCATGCTCCCCTCAATCGCCTTCGACAAATGCCCGGTCTCGATCCACTCCGGTCTCACTTGCACATCCGCTTCCAACAGAGAGCTTCTCGTTCTGTGCAATAAGCAATGCAGGAACATCTTTGCTCTTCGCTCGCAAACAGAGACTCAGGAATGGTCAGGGTCACACGAGGCAATCCGCTTTCCATTCAACCCGGGCTTGTGTCTGCCATATATCCGGTTCGTATCAAGCAGTTGAAAGTAGGATGCGCGTCATGTGGACATCCAAAGGCGTGGCTTGCACATGCGATCGTTATGATGTTCTGCAAAGAGAAAGCCACACAAACGAAACGGATGCATGGCCCGAACGAACGGCAACGATGAGTGAGCATCGATGCTCAGACCAATACCTTCAAGTTTTTGGTGTTCTCATTGTTAGGGTTCGACTGACCACAGTCTGTGTTGCGGATTTTGTCGGTTTCGGATATCGGAAGCAAAAGCAAGGGTCCTGTCAAGTTGCGAAGAAGGGCATGATGTAGTGCACGGTTGTTCCTCTCACTACCTCTTCCTTCGAGCATCACAAAACGTCGAACAAAGCCTGGCGAGCTTGAGCACGGTGATAATGGCGGCGTTTGACAATGTGCCACCAGTAGCTCCAGGCTCTGGTGGTGCATCCTTTGCCTCCACCAACACTTCGAACCACGCCGAAAGCTCCTCAACACCAGCCAGCACCACCGCGAACAACGCCAATGCAGCCCCTCCCCTTCCATCAGACTTCACCCTCACACCCTACACAGGCGAGCATCAAATGGACTCCATCATCGACCTCATCGAAAAAGAGCTTTCCGAACCATACATCGTCTACACCTACCGATACTTTGTCAACCAATGGCCTGAACTTTGCTTTCTCGCTCACCACGCGCAAGAAGCCGTCGGTGTGATCGTATGCAAGCTCGATCGCCACCTCAAAGGTACACGGCAGATGAGGGGATACATTGCGATGATCAGCGTGAAACACGCTTGGAGGGGGAAAGGGTTGGCAAAGCGGTTGGTGAGGAGGGCGTTGGAGGAGATGGTGAACAGGGGGGCACAGGAGGTGGTACTCGAGACGGAAGCGGATAATGAGGTGGCTTTGGGGCTGTATGAGAGTTTGGGATTCATTAGGGAAAAGAGGCTGCATAGGTTCTATTTGAATGGGAAGGACTCGTTCCGGTTGGTGCTACCAATACCGGTGGAGAAACAGCAGCCGATACCGCCAGAGGTGGATGCTCCACCACCAATGGGGCTCGTTCAACCACCGTATCCGCCACAGCCGCAACATGAACAGCAATTCCAGTCAAGCTTCGGACCGATGCCGCCACTTTCACACATAATATGATACCATCGCTACACGGACCCGCATATCTATTGCAACACATACAATTCATCAACGCATCCACTCTTGTCTGAAGCAGGCGTGATGTCAATCATCAAAGAAGCTCCCGTTCTTCTTTGCCCATCCCCCACCACCGCCGCCATTGCTGCCACTACTGACCGATCTACCCACCGCAGAGCTTGCAGTCCTCGGCCTTGCCGCTCCCCCTCCGCCATCGCCGCGTAAGGCAGCCTTAAAAAAGTCCCGACTATCGTTCTTGAGCTTAACACAATCTTTACAGCCACATCTGGCATCTCTTGCTGTACTCGGGCGGCCCGTACGTACAGCTGCACTGCTCGCTGTGCAGCACTTGTCCCTACTTCCTGCACCGCCGGATCGGGGCTGGTGCGATCCCAGAAGCGCACCTCTGTTTACCGCGAAGCCGGTTGAGTGGCCAAGGTTGGGGCCAGGAATGGTATTGGTTGTGTTGCTTCGCTGCAGAGGTTGACCCTGGTGTGTGAAGAGCGAGGGGAGGCGCGGGAGAGGTTTCATCAGATCTCTCCTTCGAGACTGCTGCTTTGACGAGGAAGACGATGGTGGCGAGGAAGAGGGAGATGAAGATGACGGGCCCCAAACGTTCGGGGATGAAATGTGAGGAGAGACCTCTTCCCCAAGGAGCTTCTTGAGCTTGTTCATCTTTCGCGCTTTCTCCACTATCTGCGTGCTCGTTGGCGAAGAAGAGGAAGATGTAGAGGGTTTTGGTGGGGAAGGCGGGGAGGGTGGCTCAGAAGTGGTACTGTGGTGTGGGGTAAGATGGAGGGTACCAGTGGAGGCAGATCGACAGAGGACTCTCCTAGGGGGCGGAGAAAGGGCAGCCAGGGGAGGGGAAGGTGGGCTCGGTGGGGAAAGTACGCGTAGCGATGGGGAGGCTGCTGCTGCTGCTGTGGGTGGACTGGCTGGTGGATAGCCCTGTACCTTGACGTCGGGCCGCTTGTCCGACGACGATGCCAATGACGTCGACGGAGGATCAAGCTCGACAATGACGGGCCCTTGTATGGTCTTCTCGGGTTTGACAAGGTGATCGCAGCTAGAAATTGAGGTAGTTGCGCTTTCGGGAGAAGAATGCGGTGTTGATCCTTTTTCGTGATCGTTCGGTGATTCTTCGCCATTGTCAGCAGACTGAAGCCTAATACTCGGCACGTCGTCCTCCTGCACATCCTGCAGCTTCGCTTCTGTATCGGCAGAGCCCTGAATCTCCCTGTCTATAATCTCGTGTATCAAGCTCGGCCGCCTTCCAAAGTATCCTGTCTCCATATAGATGCTCTCCCTCCCATCAGGACTATACGGAAACGGCGCAGCATCGCACAGCACGCTTCTTCTTCTTCCTAACCCGTCTTCTGCTCGCCCGAAGCACTTGTAGAAAAGTGGAGATGAAAAGTCCGCGCCCTCCACAGCTGGCGATAGAATCCTCATACCGTCCGGTGAAGACGGCAATGGTCTTTCAATAAAAGCTGAGAGCATACTTTCCGGTCGAACGTCGATCTTGAGAGATCTCCTTGCCGCTTTTACCTCCGCCGAAGTTGTGGTCTTGCTTCGGGCAGGCACGTCGACAAGGTCGGCAAGGTATTCATCGATTTTCGAAATGAGCCATTCGGAGCTCGTATGCGGGGTGTAACAGTTGGCTGTGGTAGGGGTGAAGCTTGGCGTCGTGGCTGACCAGAGCAAAGTCGTAGTAGTAGAGTTGGTGGCAGACGAACAGGAGGTGTCTGGGGTCGCCTCGATGGTTGAAGAGGAGGAAGAGGTGGCAAGGGCGGGAAGGAGGGGCTGTAAACGTCGTTGACGACTCGTATCGATGACTAGGGTGGATTTGTCCGTCATGTCAATACTGAAAGAGGGTGATGTGTTCGATGGTGTCGGAGATGGAAGTGAGAAGGAATGCCTCGTGTAGAGAAGCAACAGAAAGCCAAGGGTTCTCTCTTGCACTGGGTCAAGGGTGAACGTCAGTGGGATCGTCCCACATAGATCTGATGGCCAGGCTCGTGAACACAAGTGACACGAAAGTGCGGTAACTACAACATGCACTCCCACGCAGTCAGCCATCATGCAGAAAAGTCTCGAAATCGCTTCATCACTCTTCCGACAAGCGAAAGCCGAGCCATCCCGGATCTCCAATCAATGACGACAGCCTCGTCCGGCCTTTGCCCTCATCTCACTTTTGCATCGTGGCGAATCGCTCTTCCTAGCGATCACATCACAAGGTGCTTGAGGCTTTCGCCACGAGTCGCTCGTGCAGTATCCATGTACTGCCAATCGAATGCGCTGCCGAGAGGACTTTCTGCATTTCTTCTCGTCCTAAGAGGATGAGATGGTGCGAACGCACGCACCTGCTGCAGCGATGAAGCTTGAAAGACAGCGATACTACTGTACGATCGCGGTGAAATTGAGCTCGGTCGCTCAACTCTCACAACTATTACAGTGGGCGTTGTACTGTATCATCCACCCACTTTTCGGCAATGCTGTCGACCCTCTTGCTCGCTCCCGGGTGCACCAAAAGTTCTTGTTGCTGTTCGACTTCATCACACGCAGCTGCAACGGAGGCATCCGAGTTCTCGCGACATTTCGCTGCCGTGGATAAAGCTAGAGCGCGGCTCGAGCGCCTACGTCGGCGTGCTCCACTTCGAGTCGCAGGCCGTACGTCGACAAGCTGGGACTCAAGCGCCAAGATATGGTGTGGGGTGCCTTTCGCACTGGCCTCTAGATGATATCAGATCTGACATTGCAGAAGAATCGCCAATGTTGTACAACGTGCCTCGTATGACCGCGCCGAAGCTCGGATCCCCTCCTCCTCATCACTGTTCCAGCCCAGCCACGCCCCAACCAGCGCCCTTCTTCTCCCACAACTCGCTCAAGATCGCCAACCTCTCTGGCAGCTTGGCTAGTTTTTCTGTCGATACATTGGCTACCGATACTCGCAATCTTGATCCCGCACTGTCGCCCTTTGTGTCGACGCCTTCAGGAATGAAGAATGCGCCTGGTAGGACGACTACGCCGACCAACTCGGCTAGGGCTTGAGCGACTTTATCCGATGGAATCGAGCTGAATGGGGGCCGGAGGAAGGCGTAGTAGGCGCCTGCAGACTCTACTTCCCAGCCCCACTCTTTGGGTGACTTTGCCGGTGCTTCCTCCGCTCCTGGTGTAGCTAAGGCGCTTGCATCGGCGTTGAGGAACGCTGGTACTGGGCGCGAGAGGTTCTCGATGAATGCTCTGCGTCGTGTTCGAAGTTCGTGTGCCACCTCACTACGCCATTGCTGCTGTCCGGGGTCCTCAATTGCCCAAGCAACCGCACGCTGTGTGTCGGTCCGTGGTGGAGCTACTTGAAAGTTATCAAGCGCTTTGGCAGTGGGTCCAAACACGAGCTGCTGCTGGCCCGAGGCGTCAATGATGTGCTGTTGAAGGAAAGCGGCGTGAGCAACGAAGCCACCTAGACGATGACCGGGGATAGCGTAGCTCTTGGAGAAGCTGAAGAGCTGGATGATGGTAGAGCGCCAGTCCCACTCAGGTTCCCAGCTTGAGGTGGCAAAGCCAGGCGGAGAGTCTTCAAACATGTCGTGTGGTCTTGCGAAGGCGTATGGCATCGAAGAGGAGGAGGATGATCCGGGGGCGTTGTCGAGGTCGCTACCTGTCAAAAGGAAATCTCGATATCTGTACGATCCATCAAAGTGGACATATCAATGTTATGGCTTGACAATCAGCAACTGTCGAGGCTTTGAGAGACGTGATATTGTCGTTGCCTAAAGATCGTAGGAAGCGGTCTGCGGTCGGATACTTACGTTTCATCGAGAATGAGCGCCACTCCGTACTGACTGCACAGAGCTGCAATATCTCTAATCAATTCAGGCGGATACGTGGCACCGGTCGGATTGTTAGGTGTGACGAGAACAACGCCTTTGATCGTCTTGTTTGATGCTCGACTATCGCTTGTCAGCAAAGCCCGGATCATCTGAATGTCCGGGAAGTAGTTGGGCGGCTTTGTATGCACCGCAGCGATCTGAATGCCGAACGCAGTCATGGTCATCTGGTGGTTGAAGTACCAAGGGTCGCATACGATGAGAGCATCTCCTGGAGCGCAGAGAGACGTCGCCACGGCTGTGAAAGCAAGATTGCAGCCCGCGGTGATGCCAATGTTCTCCTCTTTGACTTCGTTCTTGGTCCCCTTGCCAGGAGTTCGATAAACTCTGTTGATATCCCTAGCGACTGCCTGGCGAAGCTTAGATTCGCCAAAGACGGGGCCATAGCCGTGTGTGTGGCCAGCTGGTGAAGAAACATTCTCGGGTCGGCCTTCAAATTGAATTCGTTCGAGGAGCGCCTCTGTTGGAGGATGACCAGGAACGCCCTGTGCTAAGTTGAGGAGTGGGAAGTGTGGCAGCACTTCAGCTCCAGCTAGAGGTGACGATGAAATTGGGTATGCTTGCGCCCATTTTGCTCCGATCTGAACAGGAGGGTCAATGGTCTTGAGGTGAAGGTTCGGGTTGAAGCTGTAGCCGGGTGCTGATGGCGCAGTCATGATGAATCTGGTGACTCGCTGGGAGCTCAAGCAGGCTGGATATGTTCTGGCTGAGATCAAGGATAATGGACGAGCCAAAGCGGTCTGCATACGAGCTGCGTGAGCTCACGGTGTGGCGGAATATAGTGAAGATAGAAGCGCAAGAGAGGTAAAGTCTGTATAATGGTGGTAGTCTAAGTGAACGTGGGGAAGTTTCGATGTCAAGCTGCTCAGTGTCCGTGCGTATTTGACGGCGACTTGAGCGGCATCGAAATTGGCGCGTTGCTCGGAATTGACCGAAGACGCCACATCACAATGTTGTGGTGACTACGAAGCTTCTGTCCAAGATCACACACTTGCGCACATGTGCTCGGAGCTTGCCTACCGACTATGCACTTCTGTCTGTGTTTTACATTTGCATTACAGAATTCAGCCGGTCATGCCACCTCCCAGACAGACTTCAATTTGGGCTCGCCAATAGCATCAATAAGGTATACCGCTTCACCCTTTTCCGATGCGTCGAGCATAGACACGGCCATTCCAAAACGCTTGCACTTTGGCAGCGCCGTAAGTATAGCTGTGGTCAAGGTCGTGAGATCCCCATCGTGTGATGAAGAGCGATATCCGTTTGCGAGCGTCTGGAGCATCTCTGCAACCAGCTCAGGTTCCAGCATGGCGTCAATCATGCTCGGTATTGACTCTGCGTCGATGGACGACAACAATTGCAGGCGATCTGCCTTATTCTTCCATCTGCGGGTAAATTCCATTGCGGACATTTTGCCGGTGGGCTCTTGCTTCTTCGGTATCGATCGGGGCACAGGTGCCACAACACTGCTCAGCGAAGGTGATGCGCCGAAATTGAGAGCTGATGCCGTCTTCTTCACAGCCGCGGTCGGGGTCGGGCTTGCTGCCATAGCCGTGTACTGTGGTGGATCGGCTCGTGGACATGTCGCTGGGATATCAGCACTGCATGTGCCGTCTCTCTGCGATAAAGAACCAGTCGTCGTCTTGCGTGTTGTGACCTCTCTGAGAAATCCGCCCGCCTCACCCGGGAACTTGGCTGGCAACGCGCTCGATGAAGCTTTCGTTGTGGTAAGTGCCGCCTCGTCCTGGTCTGACATACCAACCTGCTGCAAAAACTTCCTTGCTGCCTCGACAGAGCTACTCGAGTCCTTTCCATTCATGTGTGAGCTGCTTGCGGAAGAGCCGAAGAGTGTGTCCATATTTCCCACACTTCCCGCGCTACTCGATTCTGACCTATCTGTATCGGCTTGCTTTCCGAGCTTCGTCAGGTCGATCGGTTCCGTCCTGAGCGGCCTTTCCAACTCTATCGCCTGCTTGACCTTCGCCAAGCCTGCCTTTGCCTCTGCATTGCCCGGATCGATGTTCAGCACTTCTTCGTAGTCCTCCTTTGCGGCCTTGAGTTTCTCAGCTCCAACTCTCGCTGTAGCTCTTCGATAAAGAGCTTTGACGTTGTTATGTGACAAAGCGAGCACAGTGCTGCAGTCACGTTCGGCGTCGACAAATTTGCCAAGCTTGATGTATGCCATCGCTCGGTTGAGCGGGTAAGTCGGCTCGGAGGGATCCGCGACATGCGCCTCACTATAGCATCCGATAGCTTCGGCCCATTGTTGCTTGACAAAGTGCTCGTTTCCTTTCTGCTTCGCAGCTTGAGCTCGAGCTTTGCTGGGCGAGGCGTCCGCTTGCATCGTGACGCGAGATGCTGTACGCGGTCCGAAGAGGATAGGATGTAGTTAAGCAGAGTGAAGATATGATGATCTTCTGAACTTCCAGAAAAAGTGAAAGGCCCAAACGCGTCAGGAAGAAAAGTAACACTTTTTTCTCCACTTCGCGGAGCAGCCGCCCTGCGCTCAGGCACTTCATGCGATATGAATATCTTCGGATGTCGCGTTGACTCTCAGCGCTACAGCAGGTCAAGCATGATCTGTCCGCCCGCGAAAGCTTCGTCAAGCACACTGTCAGTGCTGCCTGTCGATCTTATCTACCAAGTTTGGCAAGTTCGGGAGGCGTGACAAAAAGGCGGAGAGAAAAGGGGCTTTGGACGCCTCGGCTAAGACAAGAACGGGCGGTGGACCCTGAAAAAGGTTAATTTTGCTTGCAAGCTTCCTGTCGGTTGGTATTTACAACTCCAGACATGACCAGCCGTCAACAAGAGCTCGTGGCGAGAGTGCACTGAAAACGGAGGGAGCCAGAGATGCGCATGATGTCGAAGCTGCAACAGAATCTTGTCTGCAGCCGAACACAAAGCGGGAGAGGAGGCGTGGCTGCTTCCCGAGCCCCTGAGCAACCTGCATGGGATCCAACGGCGGATAGGAGGAGGCCCAAGCTGACCCATCACGCTGAACAGCAAGTTGAGCTTGATGAAGCCACCATACCGTGTGATCACGGCAAAAAGCTTCTCTGCTGGCATGAAGTACGTGGGTTTCGGCTTCCAGCGGCGTCAGCTTTGCGTCATGAAGGCTGGTGGCTATAGATGGTGCGGCCTCGTGTAAGGCTGTCCGACAGCATATATGAAGGCCCTTTCGACCCACCCTTGTCGTCACACAGGCCGCTCACAACGTCACCCTTCATCTCTACACCTACTTCTTGAACGACCACTTCACGACCTAGGCTCACGACCTTCCGTATAAGAGACCTCCCTTTCCTCGGACTCTTCCTTTGCGACGTATCCACATCACCACTCAAGCTTTTTGCCTCCTTCAAACACCATCGAGCAATCATGGGCTCCGTATTCTCCTGCCTGGCATCGAGCTTCATCTATCTCGGCGAGTTCCTCGAAAACGTCTTCCTGGCCGCCGGCGAACTTGGTGCTGTCCTCGTCCGGGGCGTCATTGGCCTCGTCGTGGGCCTTTGCGACTGCCTCGCTGCCATCAGCTGTTGCTGTCGAGTGCCTTGGTCTGAACGACCGGATCGAGGCTACTACCTGTACACAGCTCATAACAAGGAAGGTGGCGAAGCTGTGATGGCTTCCACATTCGCCACTGTCGGAGGCAAGCAGGTCCTCTCTAGCGTCTTCACGAAGGAGGGAAGGGAGCAGAGGAAGGAGATCAAGGCGGCAAAGAAGAAGGCTGCTGAGCTCAAGGCTGAAGAGGATGCCGCGGTGAAGAAGGGCAAAAAGGAAGCAGAGAAAAAGAAGAAGGCTGACGCCGAAGCGGAGAAGAAGAAGGCGAAGGAAGAAAGGGAGAAGGCCGCCCTCAAGACGATCGAGGAGGCACCTGCTGCTGCTGTCAACGCCTAGAGGGGAAAGGCGGAACTGACATGGACGTGTGTTCTTGCATTCAGCACCATTTGAATGTTTCGCAACTCTAGGCATCACTGCATGCCTCGAGCATCTCATGCCATATATAACCAAGAAGGACAGACAATGAAGGCTTGTTATCAGATAGCAAGACCATGACCACGAGGTAGGGGCAAAGCGATAACTCGACGAGCTCTCGATGTATCGCACGTGTGTTATGAGTACGTTGAGCATCGCTAAGAGAGGATGTGTAGCTGCAAGGGCAACGTCATTCGCATTGCCAAGCCTGTATAGATCTGGCGAGGTAGGAAACCTCGGTACTCACCGGTAACGCCAGCAACGCTACCAGAGGCTGCACTGTTAGATGAGCGGTCACCCAGCTGCTTATTCCTGCTTAGCCTCATGCAAGCCATGCTTTGCTGCAATGATCCTGCAGGTCAGCCACAATGAGACCTCGAAACATTTCGCCGAGAAGAACGATGAATGGCTCTAAGGCGATCGGAACCGTTCAAAGACTATCGGGAAGGCCGACTTCGGCGAATTTTGCTTTGCCTTGTTTCTCTTGGCCTCGTCGTTCTTCCCGAAGGAGGTGTCCATTTCTGTCCAGCAGTTGAAACCTAAGCGAAGCAGAGTTCTCCCGGACGCCATGTCCAAAACCGATACCGGCTCTACACGGTGGAAGCGCCGGAAAAGCGAACAATTCTCCTACTTCTGCGCGCGAAGTAAGCCCTGAAAATTCAACCGTTGACGAGCCAAACCCTGAACATTTGCCAAACCTCCTCATCTCTGCGGACAAGAAGTATGCACGGCTGCACTGGATTATCCAACCATGAGCCAATACAAGCTTCGCTCTTCCGAATCTGACTAGCAACGGTTTGCAACGATTTGCAACACTCTGCCGGATCGACGCTCGTTGCAGTATGTCGCTCAGGCTCAGCTACCTTCACAGCCCGCCCGTCTTTATATCATCGCGACCCTTTCACGTGCTGGTGGTCTTGAGACGGTAAGGCTTAGCGCGAATCCAATGTAGACAGTGGCTTAGTCGGGAAAGCAACGATCGCTGGTTCGATATCGTTACGTGCAAAGCCGGAAGATGTTCCGATAAGAGAACGCGAAGAAGGGTCAAAACGAGAACGTGCTCTTCTGCTTTGATCTTCTTACGGTGAGATGATTCTTGTTGGCATTTTGACATGCGTTGAGAAAGGCGTGAAACCATGAATTTACCTGTCTTCCTCACACCCTCTCTCCCTTACTGTCCGGTTGCAGGGTTTCTGCAGGCTTGGAAGCTTGTGCCGTCATTTCGGTGAATTTGTGCATCGACCAAGAATTCTTAAGTGACAATTTTTCTTTTTGGCTTTGGCTGTGGCTTTGGCTTTGGCCTGTTGGATCGGACCGTGCCTGAGCCGCGTTCCGTCACCTTGCAACTGCTGAGCTGCTGCAAGTCCACGCTCATCTCGAGTCAACCGGCCTGACTTCCGCCTTCTGCCTTGTGCATTCGAATGCGTGACAAAGATCACTCTCGCTTTCTGTAGCGCCAAGCGCTCACTCTTGGCTGGTTCCATATGGTTGCTCTCGCTCTTTAATGCCTCTCTCGGCTGGCTGAGCACAGCACAGCACATCCGAATCTGCCTGTCAAATGCTGCATTCTGTGCCTGTTCTTTTGTTGTGTGCGAATCTTGACTGTTGAGTCGAGATAAGTTGGCTGACTTGGCTTAGCTTGGCTTCGGCCCTTCCGACGCAAAGGCTGGGCGTGCGTCACTGCGACCCTGGCTGAGATTTCATTTTACCCTTCTTGGCTTTGCCTCGCCTCGGCTGCCTCCTTTCTTCTCAACCTCAACCTTGATCCCTCTCTGTCCTCATCACCCTTCCCCTTGTCCGACTCTCTTCCCACCTCACGTCGGACACATACACCCATACTCACCCGGTATTCGTGTTGAACTCTTCCCCGTCAGCCGCCATACTCTGTGCTCGCCGACAATCATTAGCTCATCTGTTCCTTCGGTACAAGGAACTAGTTCAGCCTCGACCCCATTATCGATTAAGCTGACATAGCTCTTCATCCACAAGATGTTCCGTAGACCCCTCACTGTCGCTCCCCGCGCGGGCGTGCGATTCGCATCGACCTCGTCCTCGTCGTCTACCGCAGGTCAGCGTCGTTTGCTTGCGAATCGCACTACCCTCGTAGCTGTGGCGCTTGCAGGTGGCGCCGCTGCTGCTTACACTCTGGGCAAGCCTAGCCTCTACGCCGATGCTCCCGATACAGTTCCCGGTGACACTCGTCCACACCCTCTTTGGTCGCCTCCCACCCGAGCTCAGATGCTCGAGGCGCTCAAGCAATCTTCCGCTAAGAGCCTTCGACCCAATGCTTCGCGAGGCAGCTCCGACAAGGCAAATGCAAGCCTTTTGCCGCTCGCTAAGGATGCCAAGTCCAGCAGCCCCAGTCCTGCTGCATCCTCCGAGTCTGGGGGGGCTTCCGCTTCTCGAAGTGGCGACGAAGATGGTGAGGGCTTTGACGTCCTTGTTGTCGGTGGTGGTGCCACTGGCGCCGGTGTTGCTGTCGATGCCGCTACCCGTGGTCTCAGTGTCGCCATGGTAGAGCGTGATGACTTCGGTGCCGGTACCTCGTCCAAGTCTACCAAGCTTGTTCACGGTGGTGTTCGATACTTGCAAAAGGCCGTCTTCGAGCTCGACTACGAACAGTACAAGATGGTCCGAGAGGCTCTCCACGAGCGAAAGACTTTCCTCAAGATTGCTCCTTACCTCTCCGATCACCTTCCCATCATGCTTCCCGTCTACAAGTGGTGGCAGATCCCCTACTACTGGGCCGGTACCAAGATGTACGACATTCTCGCCGGTTCTGAAAACATGGAGAGCTCGTATGTGCTCGGCAAGGGTAAGGCGCTCGAGGCTTTCCCCATGCTCAAGTCGTCCGGCCTCGCAGGTGCCGTCGTCTACTACGATGGTCAGCACAATGATACCCGTATGAACGTTGCTCTTGCCATGACTGCTGTTCACCACGGTGCCGTCGTTGCCAACCACACCGAGGTGGTTGCGATTCACAAGAAGCCTGTCGAGGGCAAGCCTGACCAGATCTCTGGTGCTCGTGTCCGTGACATGCTCACCGGTGAGGAGTGGGACGTCAAGTGCAAATGCCTCATCAACGCTACCGGTCCCTTCTCGGACACTCTTCGAAAGCTCGATGCTCCCACCGCTCAGGAGATCGTCGCTGCTTCGTCCGGTGTCCACATCACTCTTCCCGGCTACTTCTCCCCCCGTGACATGGGCTTGATCGACCCTCAGACCTCGGACGGCCGAGTCATCTTCTTCTTGCCATGGCAAGGCAACACCATCGCTGGTACCACCGATACGGCTGCCCCTGTTGAGGCACACCCCCGCCCCAAGGAGGAGGAGATTCAGTGGATTCTCGATGAGGTGCGCAACTACCTCAGCCCCGATATCAAAGTCCGCCGAGGCGATGTACTTAGTGCTTGGTCCGGGTTGCGACCCTTGGTCAAGGACCCTGCTGCCACTGACACTCAATCGTTGGTGCGAAACCACATGATCAACGTCTCGGAATCTGGTCTGTTGACAATCGCTGGTGGAAAGTGGACCACTTACCGTGAGATGGCTGAGCAGACGGTTGACCGCGCCATCGAAGAGTTCGGACTCAAGCCTCAGCGTGGATGTGTCACCAAGAGCACAAGACTCTTGGGAAGTCACGGTTGGAGTAAGACCATGTACGTCAAGCTTCTCCAACGATTCGGTCTCGAGACCGAGGTTGCCCGTCACCTTTCGGACACATACGGTGACCGAGCATGGAGCGTGTGCTCGATCGCTGAGCCAACCGGACAGCGATGGCCTGTTCACGGCAAGCGTATCGACCAGCTCTACCCTTACATTGAGGCCGAAATCCGCTACGCATGCCGAAGCGAGTACGCCGCTTCTGCTCAGGACTTTATCGCACGTCGTACACGATTGTCGTTCCTGAACGTCGAGGCCACTGTGGATGCTCTGCCGCGTGTGATTGACGTTATGGGCGAGGAGCTTGGCTGGGACGAGAAGAAGAAGAAGCAGGAGTGGGCCGAAAGTGTCGAGTTCTTGGGTAGCATGGGTCTGCAGCCTCAACGTGTGCAGCAGCTCAGGGAGATCTCGCTGGACCAGATGCGCCAGGTCCGCGAGGGTAAGGAGAAGTTGCTCAAGTCTTCTTCGCTCGGATCGGCCCAGCTCGACGACAAGGATGCTCTCGCTGTCACTGCACGTGCTTCGTTCAGCTCGGAGGAGATGGACGAGCTGCGAGCCAAGTTCAATTTGCTCGACGTCAACGATGATGGCAAGCTCGACTCGAAGGATCTCAAGCAGGTGTTGCAACGTATTGGCTACTCGGACGTCGATGACTCGACCTTGCGCGGTATCGTCAACGAGGTCGACTTCACCAAGACAGGTGCACTTCACTTTGAGGACTTCTTGGATGTCTTTGCGGCACTCAAGGATGCCAGATTGGAGAACGCTTTTACACACATCTTGAGCGAGGTGGATCAGCAAGGTTTGCAACCTGCTTCGCATGACCCTGTTGGACCTGCAGCCAAGGAGAAGTCGGAGCGTCGTGATGCCAGCCGTACCATCCCTGTTGAGAAGAGCGGTGGTGGATGGTAAGTCGCCTTTTGACCTTCAAGAGGCAGGAAGAAAACAACAACCACACACACATGGTTTTATCTATCGCTTTGTTCCGATCGTTGTACCGCGTATGAACTGGAATGCATAATCTTTGACAGCAGCTTCAGTGCGAGGGATTGTATGTAATGCTTGAGTGTCAGGACCAGAGGACCAAGATCAGTGAGCTGTGAGCGAAGGCTGAGAAGGGCATGACGACTTCTTCCAGATGCAACACCTTATCGGCCGTGTATGTGAGCCTCAATTTGTGGCTCGCTCGAGCAAAGTGCGGAATGCCCCTGTCCAACGCAGTACGCAGTGTCGAGCTGAAATGACGATAAATTCAATCAATACTTGCTCTGCTGCCTTGAGAAATTCTGAGCGAGAAGTTGAGAACGCATGGGCCTTTTTAGAAATTGGAGACGAGCTTGGCAGCCAGATCGCACAGCTGAAGAATGAGTTTGTGTGTGTGTGTGTGTGTGTGCTCACAGGCTGGACACAGTTCAAGTTGAAGCTCAGATCAGCGCTTTTGGCTCAGCTGCTGCTGCTGCTGCTGCTGCTGCTGCTCACACTTCGCTCCACTTTCTAGAGATAGCTGGCTGAACGTATCATCGTTGTGAGCATTCTTCCATCGCTCTTGATCGTTCTTCTCTCCTCATCCTATCCGCACTTCACACATCTCCGCCTACTTTCAGCAGCTGCATTGCCTGGACTTGCTGTGACTTTGCATCCGTCAATAGCATCGGTATCGACCAGTAGTCCAACTTCGGTCTCGTGCTAATTGAAGGATCAGCGTCGACCATTCGCCGTCTTCTCAGATCGATATCCAGCAGCACTCCACCGCCTCTCAGCACCTCTTTGGCAAACAGCCTGCTTTCGCCCACCATGTCGGACCCTCGCATGAGCGACAAGGAGCTCTTTGACATCAACGCTCAAGCTGCTGTCAAGAACTACAGCGTTGACCCTCGTCTCGACTATCGTACCGTTTCGGCCATCAACGGTCCACTTGTCGTTCTCGAGAATGTCAAGTTCCCTTCTTACAACGAGATCGTCTCGCTCACCTTGCCCGATGGCTCTCGTCGTGGTGGTCAGGTGCTCGAAGTCTCGGGTAACAAGGCTATCGTCCAAGTCTTCGAAGGTACTTCCGGTATTGATGTTCGTGACACTCACATCGAGTTCACTGGTTCGTCGATGAAGTTGCCCGTTTCTGAGGACATGCAAGGCCGTATCTTCAACGGTTCCGGTGCTCCTATTGACAAGGGTCCTCGTGTCTTTGCTGAAGACTACTTGGATATCAACGGTTCGCCTATCAACCCTTTCTCGCGTGTCTACCCCGAAGAAATGATTCAAACCGGTATCTCGACCATCGACACCATGAACTCAATCGCTCGTGGTCAAAAGATTCCAATCTTCTCCGCTGCCGGTTTGCCGCACAACGAAATCGCTGCTCAGATCTGTCGTCAGGCTGGTCTCGTCAAGCGTCCCGGTGCTGGAAAGGGTGTTCACGATGATCACGAGGACAACTTCTCCATCGTCTTTGGTGCCATGGGTGTCAACATGGAGACCGCTCGATTCTTCAAGCAGGACTTCGAGGAGAACGGATCGCTTGACCGTGTTACACTCTTCCTCAACTTGGCCAATGACCCTACCATCGAACGTATCATTACTCCTCGTCTTGCTCTTACTACTGCCGAGTACTACGCGTACCAGCTCGAGAAGCACGTCTTGGTCGTGTTGACCGATATGACTTCGTACGCCGATGCTTTGCGTGAAGTTTCGGCCGCACGTGAAGAAGTACCCGGTCGACGTGGTTACCCTGGTTACATGTACACCGATTTGTCCACAATTTACGAACGTGCCGGTCGTGTCCAGGGACGTAACGGATCCATCACTCAAATCCCCATCTTGACCATGCCGAACGAAGACATGACCCACCCTATCCCCGATTTGACAGGCTACATTACCGAAGGCCAGATCTACGTCGATCGACAGTTGCACAACCGACAAATCTACCCTCCCATCAACGTCCTTCCTTCGCTGTCGCGTCTGATGAAATCGGCGATTGGAGCCAAGCATACACGTGCGGATCACTCGGATGTCTCGAACCAGATGTACGCGGCTTACGCCACGGGACGTGACGCAGCCGCCATGAAGGCCGTCGTTGGTGAAGAGGCTCTTTCGGCAGAGGACAAGTTGGCGATCGAATTCATGGAGAACTTTGAGGGCAAGTTCATTAAGCAAGGTGCATATGAGAACAGACACATCTTCGACTCGTTGGACATCGGTTGGGACCTGTTGCGCATCTTCCCCAAGGAACAACTTAATAGGATCAGTCCAAAGATTATTAAAGAGTACTACTCGAGGAGGGCCAAGAAGGATGGCAAAGACGGTAAAGATGGTGAGGAGAAGAAGGGAAACAAGGATACGAGGGATAACAGCGGAAAGAATGGCGAGGGAAAGCTCGTTGATGACGAGTAGAAACTTCACCTCCATCACTTGTCGACCGTGAAATTCTCTGTCATCCCTTCTTCTTTTCACTTTAGATCTCTGTCGCTGTTGTTCATACCAATCCTCCCTTCTACACACACCCTTAGCATCTCGTTCGTTTCCTTCTTGTCTTCTTTCATTCCTCCTTCATTTTTCCTTGTTTATCAATCGTAAGACGTTTCCTCTCTCACTTGTGCCGACGTTCTGCCTTACTTTCACAGCCTCGTTGTTTTGAACGACTGTAACAAGTCAGCTGCGTAAAACTATGCTTTCTCGTTGTGCTGGTTGTGCGATGCGATACAAGTACAAAAAAGGATGAGAGAGAATTTAAAGCTGGTTCCTCTTCTTAGCGGTATTCATGTAGGGCCTTAATACCCATTCTGTATCCGCCTCGCCTTGGTCCAGCGTCCCCTGTTTGATCTCGTACACTCTCGCCTCAAATCTTGGGCCCACTTCTGCCAACTGCACCTCCCTATGGCTGGTTTTAACGAAGACGTGGTGTCTAAAACTGATAAAGTCGTTTTGGTTGACAAAACTCATTGTCCTTTTCGAATCCTCTTTCGGCACTGGGAAAAGGAACCTTAGTGCCGATTTGACTCTATCCCCAAGTTTGGAGTTGAAACCTTCAAAGATGAGATGCGGGTACTGTTCGCTGACGGTCGAGTTGTGTGCGTTGACTTCGTGACGCAGTACAACGTTGTGAAGTGTGAAGAGGAGGGTAGGGCCGTGTGGGAAGTGCGAGACTACCATTGCGTCGGGTACGCCTCGATGTTCATGCAACACTACCATGTCGGTGATGCCGTTGCTACGAGCAGCAGCGGCCAAGTCGGAGACGGTGTATCCACCTCGATTCAACCTCGTAGAGTTGGGAAACAGAAGTCTCACCTCCTTTGCGAACTGCGTCAAGCGCGAACTGGGATCTCGACTCGTCGTAACCAAGATCCTAGGATCATACGTCCCCGCTTTACTGTACTCATCATCGATACTACTGCCCGGCGCATCTTGAGCTGCGTCTAGATTCAAATCCCTACCCAAAGCCTCCGCTTCTGCAGTTCCGCGTAAAGAGTCCGGAAGAGGCTTTCCCGAAGCCAACGCTTCTCGAATCGCCGTTTTGCGTTCGTAAATCTGCTTCTCTTTGGATTCCAACGCCTTTTTGTAGATGTATTCGCGCCTTTCGCGCGTTTGACGTCGAAGCATGATGGGCGCTCAACTAAGCTTGATCAGTTTGGCCAAGATTGTGGTGGGGTAGTTGTCTTTGAGGCAACAAAGGAGCACTATTACACGGCGTAGTAGTGGCGGATTTGGTCCTGCGTCTTGTGTCACGTTTGCGCTGGGTAGACCTCGATGTAGCTGCGGGTACAGGTTGAGAATGAGTCGAGCTGGAGCGTCTCGTGTGTGTATGTGTTTGTATGTGGTGTCGGAAAGCTAGAGATGGGGAGCGAAGAAGAAGAGGGTTGGTGGAGAAATTCCGCCAAATCTCCTGCTGCTGCTACGCCTGCACACAACGTAAATTTTGCTGAGCTTGAAGGAACCAAAGTGCCAAAAAAGTCCAAGTCCGAGTTCCGCGCTTTTGTTCCCTTCCTTTTGGCTGCAGAAGCGGCGGCAATGATGTGAAATCCTTACAAATCCCATTTGCTGCTGCCTTTGCTCTCTCTCGTGTTGGAGCGAGTCGGGAGAGCAAGTTAAAAAGTGCAACAGGCTTCAGTTCTTCCGGCCCTTTGCCAACGTCGAACACTTTTCGACATTCACCATCATCCTTGTCGTCCTCGCTCTATACACCTTTGCGCTTCAACATTCTCCGTCCGTACATCTCGACTACACAACGTAGCGCATCGTCTAGCTTGCATACTCTGCCCCATTCTTCGACTCAAGCTTTTGCAACGCTCGCTGCATATCCGACCCTCTGTGCTCACAACCTAGGAAAGAGACTCGACCCTTTCCTTTTCCCTAAAGTAGACATTCAGTGTAGTCCTTCACAATGTTTGCAACCGCCCTCCGTCTCGGCTCACGTACCACCTACAGAGGTTCTAAAGGTTCCGGTGCTGGAGCGTCTACCCGTACCACCTCGTATTCCTCACCTAAATCCCGCAACACCACCGCCCTCGGTCTGTTTAGCGGTACGATCTTCAAGCGCTCCCAACGAGGCCTTTACGACGGTAAGACGATTCAATCCGGTCATAACGTACCCAAATCACGACAAAAGACAGCTCGTACCTGGGCTCCCAACGTTCAAAATAAGAGACTGTACAGCGAGACACTAGAGACATTTATCAAGGCAAGAGTGTCTACAAGTGCTCTCAGGACGATGGATAAGTTGGGTGGTCTGGATAGGTATTTGGCAAAGACAAGGGGGGAGAAGCTGGGTGAGTGGGGGAGGGGGTTGAGGGATGTGTTGGCGTTGAAGTTGAGGGAGAAGAGGTTGTTGGCTCAAGAGGTGGAAGCCGAGGGTGGGGCACCGGCGGTTGGGGGTAAAGATGTCAAGGTCTGAATTGTTGAAAGCTTCGACGATGGGTCAAATAGTCAGTTTCCTAAAGACATTCGGTTTGCTCAACTGAAAGGCACGCTATGATAGCTTGTTTCGGCACAACATGTACATTACAACTCGATGAACTTCGCCCAAAACTCGTCTCAGATTCCTTTGAGTGGTCTTGGGTGCTCGTGTCAAATCGTAGCTGCTTGCCAACCAAACGAACAAATCTCAACATCAGATGCTCACATGCCTCCCTCAAGATTCAATAGCAAGAAGAATATCGAATTACCAAAACCTGCGAAAGAATCGTATGCTATCCATTTGACCGCTTTTCTATCGTCCGCCACTTCCACCGCCCGCCACAAACGTAGGTGTAGGCGTAGCCGTCGCCGTCCTCCCTCCCCCCTCCACCAACGCGTTGTTGCTCGAATTGACACTCTCCGTCGAACCTGAGGTCTGTAACCGCCGCAAATACTCCTCCATCTTGTCGGCGCCTGATTTGGTCTTGTGCAGCATTCTCTTGTTTGTCAATCTCTGAGCTGGTGCAGATGTAGATCCGTCCGAAGCCGTAATTGTTGATGGCTCTGCTGCTGCTGATGACGGCATAGAGGCACAGTGTCGATTGATTCGTGCAATGCCTCCGCAGTGTGAAGAGAAGCAAGAGGTAGAGGTTTGGCTGCTGGACCAGTCATCTTGTGTCGACGTAGTGGTCAGGGACGAGACGAAAGAGGTATGCGAAGAAGCGGCAGAGGAGGGACGGGCGATGATGGGCCCATCCATGTCGTCTGTCTCTGTCTCCGCGTCTTCGTGGGTACCGGTGATTGTGCTTGCTTCTTGGAGTGCATTTGCGCTGGTCGAAGTCGACATGCATCGGATTGACCGTAGTGACGACCCACACGTAGCAGCACTATTGGAGGAGAAGCGTGCATCTTGACGATGGTGCGGACTCCTATGCGAAGAGCCGAACATCGACGGCGCGCTGAACTCCGATTTGAAAGAGGAAGTGGATGAAGAGACGGACGGCGTCGGCGAACCATTGCGTCTCTGTTGCGCACCCGCTTCCTGCTTTGTTGACCCCAAAAGGTCGTCGGACGAGCCAACACCGTGGCTACCGCCTCCGCTGACCTCGTGCCGGAACCGAGATGAAGCTTTCTCACCAGTCCAAGTCTTGGACGTCGGCACGAGGTCAAACGGGATACCGTAGGCGTCTAACCAAGCTTCCGTTGCACGCCCATCGGTGCGTTCAAGATAGCTCGGCTTGTCGTTATTGCTGTGATTGCTGCTCGACTGTGCGTCCATCATCCTGTCCTGCAAATGCGCAGGTGGGTATGCAATAGCGACAGCAAAGTCGGCGTCCGCAGAGGTAACGTTGTTGCAGTAGACGCAGATGCTGAGCAGCTCGCGCAGGTAGCGAGGCGCTTCTGTGGCGTCAAAAATGTCCGTTGGTGGTGCTGTGCGTGAAGCATTTTTTGCACCGTCCGTGTCAAGCTCTACGGCCTCAGACTGCCCCATACTCAAAGCGGCCGCTCTGGCCTTTTCGATTTGCGAAGTGGCGGCACGGAAGCATTCTCTTTGCGCAAAGATGCCAGGTGCAGGTTGAGTTAGCATCGCATCACCTTCCTGATTCGAGATAGCGATTTTGTCTTCCAACCAGCGGGTCGCTTTCCGCGCAGCAAGGTTTATTGGTTCATCGCCTTTCTTGAGCAGATCAAGCGTGTTGATGGCTTCAAGCGGAATGATGACGCATGTCGACTGGTCACGACTCCAATTGTGGACGCTGCGTAGGGAGAAGATGAGTACACTTGTATCGATGAGACGGACAGACGCCGCTGTGTTTCTTGTCTTAAAATTGCGGTCGGTCGGCCCGTCCGTGGCGGTCGAGGTCATGCCAGGGCCAGTCAGAGCTCTTGGCTTCGGTCGGCCTTGCGAAGCTTCGTGGCGTATAGTCTGAGTGGCTAGCTCAGCGGCAGGTCCACTCCGTGTTTGACGCATCCCTCGAGGGTAAGTGATCTTGCTGACATCACGTTCGAGCTTGTCGACCTTGTCTTGTAGGAACATGACGCCCATGGCATGTGAGAGGCGAGTCTGGCGCTCAGCCTTTTGCTGAACCGTTTCGTCCGGCATCTTGACGATGTGTGACTATATGTGGACGCTGAATATTTCCTGATGAGTAGTACGTTCAATGGTATGTTGGTGTGTCCATGCGGATATATGATACTGGCAATGCTAGCGAAAGCATGATGTGTAGATGATGCTGTTGGCACAAGGATTTGATTATGAGGAGCCGCCCATGATTACAGCATCGTGCCTCCTCCTCAAACGAATGTGGTAGTTAGTGGCACCTGTAATCTACCTTAGCGAGGATGATCCTGTGGCGATATGACAAGTGATGGCGAAGAGCAGATCGAAGGTTGTGATGTCCGGATCCTCGGGTATACAATGGTATGATCCGGTTGAGCTTCCTTTGATAGCGTAGCTTGTAGTTGCTTTGCGACGTGATTCGCGTGTGTGTCGCTGTCTTGTCCTTATACTTTTTTTAAAGCAAGAAGCGCTGATGCGATGTGCATATGTCGAGCGAGCTGAGCGCTTAAAGGTACAACTTCGAAGGTCGGGTTGATATGATCAAGGTTGCATGTGTTTGCACTCTCCAACACATGCAGCTCAAAACCAACCTTAACGCCGCGGAGTCATAGACTCCAATTGCACCGAAAATGGGCCCTTCTGACGCGCTTGCGGCAGCTGCAGTCCAAGAAAGAGACGCACTGAGAGGACTGAATTTGGATTTTCCTGCGTCAGGCAAAAAGCTCAGCCTGAATTGGGTGTGGAGAGTAAGGCAAGCTCAGCTCAGCTCAACTCAGCTCACCTATTCACGATTTCAGATTGGCGTAAATCGTAGATGTCTTTGCACCTTGGATCCCGATCAAGAAAACAGTCCGATTCAGAGTTGGACCGTGTCTCAAGAAGAAGCATCTGGCTCAACACCAACAAGCGACGTGGAATCCAATCGCACAGGCCAGCGCAGCGACGCCTGCCTTGTCGGGAATGAACTCTTCGTGGAAACATTCTCAATGGCAATATCTTTGTTCATGCTTCTGACTGCATTCGATTCAAAACGACTTCTAGAGAATAGAGCCGTCTCAGTCGACGTTTGAGATACACAAAGCTGTCTCAAGAAGCTGCCTGAAAAACAGTCACAATGCAAGAAGAAGTGACGTGTTGAATAGCGTGCGTTTGTGCCTGGGTGTCTGAGTGTACTGTATGTTGAAATTGAGAAAAAGGGGAGATTACTGGCTGGCTGGCGCGTTCTCGAACTCTCAGAAATGGCACGTCTCCGCACACACACTCTCTGCGCTGCGCACGCCTGCTGCTGCTACGTGTTCCCAATTCACACACTCGCCTTCCCCGCCAGCCAGCCAGCCAATCAGTCAAATCAGAGCGCGGAGCCGTGCGTTGCGTTGAGTTGCGTTGGCTTCACTTGCGATCTTCCAACACCAACGACATCATCTTTCTTCCTAACATCGTTTTCCACATCCATCTCGCCACACGTTAGGCAAACCGCGAATCACGCTGCCGATACGCACCATCATCATTGCCTGAAATCATCACCATCACAGTAAAAGCAGGCCACGATGAACGTCGATGATGTCGAGGATCGCGATGGCGTCCGTCTCTCTTGGAACGTCTGGCCTTCATCCAAGATCGAGGCTACCAGAACTGTAGTCCCCATCGCCGCTCTCTACACTCCTCTCAAGGAGCGTGAGGATCTTCCTCCCGTTCTTTACGAGCCCGTTACTTGCAAGCCTCCTTGCCGAGCTGTTCTCAACCCCTACTGGTAAGTTGTCCCAATGTCGACCCACTCGATACAAGGTGCATAGCAGACCTCTAACTTGATGATCAATATGTGTTTTTCCCTTCGCTACCATGGACTTGCTCTCTTGAAATACTCGCAGCCAAATCGACGTCCGCGGCAAGCTCTGGATCTGCCCCTTCTGTCTTTCGCGCAATGCTTTCCCACCCCACTACAAAGACATCAGCAGCACCAACCTTCCCGCCGAGCTTCTTCCCAAGTACACCACCATCGAGTATACCCTCAGCCGTCCTGCTCAAATCCCTCCCGTCTTTCTCTACGTCGTCGACACCTGCATGGATGATGACGATCTTAAGGCCTTGCGTGAGGCGCTCGTTGTTAGCTTGAGCTTGCTCCCTCCCAACGCTCTCGTCGGTCTCATCACCTACGGTACCATGGCTCAGGTTCACGAGCTCGGCTACGACGCTTGCCCCAAGAGCTACGTCTTCCGCGGCACCAAGGAGTATGCTCCCAAGGCCATCCAAGATATGCTCGGTCTCAACACTGGCGCTCGTCCCATGGGTCCCGGTGCTCCTGGTGCTCCCGGTGGACCTTCTCAGGCTCCTCGTCCACCCAACGCCACGGCTCAGATGGGCGCTTCCCGATTTCTCTTGCCCGTCTCGCAGTGCGAATTCCAGCTTACCCAGATCCTCGAGAACTTGCAGAAGGACCCTTGGCCTGTCGCCAACGACAAGCGAAGCCAGCGCTGCACCGGTGTCGCCCTTAGCGTCGCCGTCGGCATGCTCGAGACCACCTTCCCCAACACTGGTGCTCGCGTCATGCTCTTCTGTGGTGGCCCTGCCACCGAAGGCCCAGGTATGGTCGTATCTTCCGAACTTCGTGAACGTATCCGATCGCACCACGACATTGACAAGGACAACGCCAAGTACTACAAGCGCGCCATCAAGTTCTACGAGACCATGGCCAAGCGTGCTGCAGGCAATGGACACACCATCGACGTTTTTGCCGGTTGTCTCGACCAGGTTGGTTTCCTCGAGATGAAGGGTCTTGCCAACTTGACCAACGGTCACATGATCCTCTCGGACAGTTTCCAGATGGGTATTTTCAAGCAGAGTTTCCACCGTATCTTTGACAAGGATGACCAGGGACATCTTCAGATGGGTTTCAATGCAACACTCGACGTTCAGTGCACCAAAGAGCTCAAGGTCTCTGGTCTCATTGGACACGCCGTTTCAGCCAACAAAAAGTCGGGTTGTGTCGGTGAGACCGAGATTGGTATCGGTCAGACTTCGGCTTGGAAGCTGTGCTCACTCACGCCTCGCACTTCGGCAGGTGTCTACTTTGAGGTGGTCACGCCAGCAGGACAACCTATGCAGCCTGGTTCGCGTGGTTTGATCCAGTTCGTCACCCATTACCAACACGCTTCAGGACAGTACCGTTTGCGAGTCACCACCATCGCCCGTAACTTTGCCGAGGGAGGCTCGGGTCAGATTGCCGCTTCGTTCGATCAGGAAGCCGCTGCTGTGCTAATGGCCAGGATTGCCGTCTTCAAGGCTGAGATCGATGACAGCCCCGACGTGTTGCGATGGCTCGACCGCATGCTCATCCGACTTTGCCAGAAATTCGCCGACTACCGCAAGGACGACCCCACATCGTTCCGTCTCGGCGAAAACTTCAGCATTTACCCGCAATTCATGTTCCATTTGCGTCGATCTCAGTTCTTGCAGGTCTTCAACAACTCACCTGATGAGACCGCTTTCTACCGCCATGTTCTCAACACGGAAGACGTCAACAACTCGTTGATCATGATTCAACCCACGCTCATGTCGTACGGATTCGAAGGCGCACCTCAACCCGTCTTGCTTGACTCGGTCTCCATCCGACCGGATGTGGTCCTGTTGTTGGATACTTTCTTCCACATCCTCATATTCCACGGTGAGACGGTGGCTCAATGGCGAAAAGCGGGGTATCAAGATCAGGAAGGATATGAAAACTTCAAAGAGGTACTGGAAAATCCAAAGGCCGATGCTCAAGACTTGTTGGCAGACCGCTTCCCCATCCCGCGTTACATTGTTTGCGATCAAAACGGTTCGCAGGCTCGATTCTTGCTGTCGAAGCTTAACCCTTCGACAACGCATATGAGCGGTGGAATGTACGGTAGCAGCGGTGGTAGTGGCGCTGCCATCTTCACGGACGATGTGTCGTTGCAGGTGTTCATGGAACACTTGAAGAGGTTGGCTGTCGGAGCTTCGTCCAACTAAAGCAGCGGCATTCACACTTTTCGTGCCCCATGCGAGAAGGCTTCCCTTCCCTCAGATTCCCCTTATTTCCCTCTGATTGTTGTTCAGGCGCATGCATACGCTCTGCCATGCCATGTATGTGCCTATCTTTGTCAATGAAACTCTTCCCAGTCGTCAGAACCACGATTGTGTCTGTGCTGCATGCACTTCGATATCTGTCTGTCTATGTAATCCATTTCGGAATGTGAAGATTGTGGCTAGTGCTGAAAGCTGGAACAAGTACATGCGTGCCGTTTGACGATCTGACGAGGGCACTTGTAGAAAAGAGTGGTGTGTATGTCGTATACGTGACCTCATTTTAGCGGGTAACAACTTTGTCGAGCAGATCCTTTGCTTCGTTAATCTCTGTTGAACGCAAAATGACATAGAGGGAGCAAGATGAATATTTGGTCAGTACAACATCAACGTTTGTACCGGAAGTACACATCTGAGTACGGTAGTCGAAAACTTACTGGAAGCAAGGTACGGAGCTCCTCCTCTATCCGGATGGTTAGCGATCATCATTCTCCTATGAGCCTCTTTCACTTTGGCCTTTGAAAGCGCTGTTTCTCTCAAGCCCAAGATCTGTGCTGCTTCCTTCTTGTCCATCTTTGCGTTGAATCCACCTTTGATCCATTTACCTCCCGATGGTCCCGCACCGTTCTTTGGACTGAGCAAAAGATTTGCGGCAAGACCGGCCATGATCAACCCCGCACCGATCATGATTGGTGTAGCGATGGGTTTGGGTTGGGTATATTGGAAGAGTGCTGAAGATGTAGGTCTGAAAGGGGTCGATAGAGATCTTGATGCAAAGGCGGAGCTAGTAGCAGGGAATTTGGTTCGGCTAGAAGAAGAGGAGGAGGTGGAGAGGCATCGTATCGCCTTGGTAGGAAGGCTGGCAGTCGAGACGCTGCTGCTCGATGCAGCCGCTCGAACGAGCGTACGAGATGTTGTCGCTGCGATCATCGTGTATAGGAAGTATCGGGTATGATGAAGACGGAGAAGGTAAAGGACGTGATAGACTCGGTGAGATGGTGTGGCAGATGTCTTTGCTCAGCCTCGAGAAGTTGTGAGTTGTGTACGTGAGAGTCACAAGAAAGGGTAAAGTCGGTTAAGCCTTTTGGACCTTTCTTCCCTTTTCCGAAAAATATTCCAGAAGTTACGCACGACTTGCCAAATTCTTTCCTTTCAATTGTTGCGAATCATCGACCTCACATCTGAAGCTTGAAATTCCGCTGCCAACGCGAGTCAGTGCCTTCCATCCGAACTGCACTACAAGTCGAACGGTGAGTGAGCTGAGAGCTTCGGTCTCGTGCTACAGCGAGGGCAGGCTGAGTGCGCAATACTGTTGCCGTGCTTGATCGCAATGACTGTGACTGATTATGATCAGGACTACGACTTCTGGCGCTTTGATGAGGGACAGCCAAATCACGTCGCGAGACTACGTAACGTTGCGTCGAAACCGCGCATCTGCCTCAGTGTGCCAACCTTAAAAAATTAAGACTTTCTACCGCCCTTGGCTGCCCACTCAATTCAGAGCTTATATTGTGACAGTGACTATCGACGGTCGATTTCGTCTGTGCCTCGCCTTGCATTGCAGCATCGATAAGGCTGACTTCGTGTTCCAGAGCTTGAGCAGGTCCGTTCTAGCTCTGAGAGCCACAAAAGAAAGGCACGGTATGAATGCAGACGGATGAAGTGGGGAAGTGTGCCAAGAAGCTCTAAAAGTGGAGAAAAGAAGAAGAAAGTCACAGAGCGGAGTCAGGAAAAATTGCGGTCAGATCAGCACCATGTGTCACCTCTTTCCAGCAGTCTGGTTACGCCTGGTTAACACTGGATGGAGTCAAAGTCTGATTCAACTAAGAGTACCAGCAGACAATGCTTGAATGGATGAAAAGAACGGAACACCTCTGATGAACCGAAAGTGCAGCAAAAGTGCGTGAACGATTTGTGATGACGAGCTTTCGGCTAACGCGCATCATCGACACAACAACAGATGCGAATGCGAATAGTATTGGACCCTGACCGACGCTCTATTCCACATGAGATTGACGCAGCGTGCATAGAAGACGACTTGGCGAAGTCAAAGCTTCCGATGAGCCGAAAGTTGGGTCAGTCTTCCCTTGCATCTTCGAAGCGACCACATGCTCAGCATCCTTCCTGCTTGACTGTCATTACCAACACCTCTTGTACATATTCGGTGTTCATCACGAGCCCTTCATTATCCCAGCTGGCCCCCTCAATAGCAAGCCAGACTCCTCACTTCGCGTCAACCACATTGCGCTTCTATATTGTGGTCCCAGTGGACAGGCACGACCGACTCTGAACAAGCAATCTATGCAATCTCCACCAACTTAACGGAGCACGGTCCGGCTCACTTCAGCAAACGGTCGACGATATTATCATCATGCCTAACCTCCCATCCAGCTCCTTCACCTCGGAAGCTTCTGGCTCTTCATCATCCTTGCGAAGAGGCTCCGAGCAGCTCGCTCCACTTAATATTGCTTCACAGGACGCCTCAGCGCCACGAAGGGCATCTCTTGGTCATGTATTGCCTTCAGGTAGCGCCAGCGAGATGCTCAGAGCTGCCTCGGCTATGGCTGCCCAAGCAAGCTCCGGCGCCGATGGTCTGCAAGCGGTCAGCTCGGCCCTTCTCAACCAGGCCAAAGCGCAGGCTTCTGCTGCAGCACTGTCATTTCAAGGATCAGCTGTCGGGAACGCAGCACATCCACAGTCGACGCCCATGACTCGTAATTGGTCGGACTCAGCTGGATACTCGGCGGCTATGAGCGCTCATATTGCGTCCACCCTCAAAAATCAGATGCGCAAGCCGAGCTCGGATGAAAGATCCTCAGGACCTCCTCTCGGCAAAGGTGCCGACCAATCGACTGATCCGGAAGTTCAAATGGGCAGAATCGCTGCGCAGGCCGCAGCACGGGAGGCTCAGACGCAGTGGCGCACTCAACTGGCGCTACGCTCAGCGGCCATGACAGACACAACAGATGCAAACGACGACTCGAGTGCAGCTTCGAATCGGAATGAGTCATCGTTGAAGCCTGACATCACGACTTCAGAAGCGAGACCGTCCACTACCAACAAATCAGCAGCATCTGGCTCTTCTTTGGGAAGCAATGCAGTAAACGGAGCAAACCAGAAGACGACCACCGGCGATGATACAGCAGACATGTCCGTTACCGAGTATCTTCGCTACCTCGGTCTCAGCCACATTGAAATGCCTTCTGAGGGTATCGAGCAATCCTTTGGACGGCCCGCCGATTCTGCTTCGCGCTACTGGGATGCTACAAATCCACATATGGGCTTCAGCTTGTCGGGTGTGCCGAGCATGCCTCTCATGCCCAACCCACCACTTCAAATGCTGCCGCCACCTGCTTCGCCGTCCTTCAGACGCAAGCATTCACGAGGCCGGTCGTACATCCGTCACCCTTCCAGTGCTTCGATAAGCTCCACCGACTCGAATGAAACCAGCAACGACTTTGAACCCAACGTCATGTCACCCTTCCCCTATCCTTTCCAGGTCGTGCAAACCCCTGGTGGAACAGCCAGAGCAGGGTGGTGGGTGCCCGTTTCGGAGGTGCCGCCGGAGAAGCGTGCTCAAGCGGTCAAGATCGGCGATGAGCCGTCTTCATCTATCGGATATGCTTTCCCCAAGGTGTCCAAGCTCGAATCGGTACCAGAAGGCAGCACACAGGCGGAGCACGGAGTCGCAGACGACGAAGAAGAGACTCTCCTATTTCAGCCTACCTATCGCGACTTCACTCAGGACGAGTATTCGACTCTAGCGACCGCTGCTGCTTATGCCACTGCCGCGCTCACAAGTATCGCCTCGACGCCGGGCGGCACCTCGCATTCTGGCTGGTTACGTCCTCTGACCGTGTCGGAGCAGGAAGCAATCGCCAATCAGTTGCGTGCATGGGCAGGCTTGGACGGGCCACAAGCGCAAGCTGATGCTCGTAAAGCGCTGGAAGAACGTCAGATGCACCTCATCAATCAGACAATTCATCGTGAAACACCAGCATCCAAGGACGTCAGCAAGCAGAAAGCAACAACAGACGAAGCTTCTAGCCAATTGCGTCGACCAGAGGAAGCTGCGCGATTCTTCCCGCCAGACTTTGCTAGCCACTACCGCACTCAGCTGCAAGCACTTGCCGAAGGCTACTACACTCGTCTGCATACCGAAAATCTAGCGCAAGCACACTACGCGCAGCCGTCTGCAAAGCAACGTCGTGTCGACACGGAAAGCTCGCAACGAGATGGTCAAATCCAGAGCAAGCACGATAATGTTGCTGACGTTGGCAAAGATGCGAGGCAGACTTCTACGCCAAAACTAGGTCAAGGTGAGACGCCAATCATGGAAGCTTTCAACACCACGGAGCCCCCAGTCCACACCCCGACGCTGCGACCAGGAGCACGAGACCCAGTCGAGCTTCTCAGTGCTGCTTCGACCGCTGCAGGTCGCGATGTCTCCTCTCCTGAAGTGCGGGATCAGCTGCTTCAGTATGCACACAACCTTTATACACAAGGTACCCCACCATCTGACGTCGCTACTGCAAAGGGCACAGACAAGCTGCATCCCACCCTTCTCCCGCTCCTGCATACTCTGCACAAGCTTCATCCAAATCACCTTCCTACCTTGCTGCTGCTCTCATGCGCCTATTATGCTGCTGACAACTACGCAGGATCGCTGTGGTACAACAATCTTATCCTCCGCATCGATCCAAACTATGTCGAGAGCATGAGCAACATTGGCACGACGCTACGAGCGTTGGGCCGATATCAGGAAGCAGAGAGTTGGTGGTGGAGAGCCGTTCGTCTGCGACCTGGCTACTGGGACGCCTATGAGAATCTTCTCGGTGTCATGTGCTCCGCCAATCCTCCCCCACCAGCAGCCAAGTCGAGCTTGAACAACGGAACACAAGTGTCGCCGGCACCCCATCAACCGAGATTCAAAGAGGCACTTCAGCTGTGCGAGCATGTCGAAATGCACGTTGTCGGTCAGCAGAATGCGCCCGGCATGCAGCAGCTGCCACTCTATCTTCCGCCGAGTCTACCACTGACGCAGACACCTCGACTGCAGAACTTGTTCTATGCGAAGGGCAACCTCAAGTTCGTTCTGCCAGAGCTTGGCGCAGTGCCAGCAGCGGCAGAATATCAGAAAGCGGTTGAAGTCGTGCTTTCGCCGGACGAGTCAACGCGATACGGCCTTCGTGACCTCGTGGTGGCCACATGTGCTGTTGGTCTCCTTTCTATGGGAGCTATGTTGCCGGGCACCGCTGCAGCAGCTGCTGCGCTGGAGGTGGCAGTTGCACTGGGCATCAACCCAGCCAATCCCGAACATGCTGCTCTCCTAGCCAGCGGAGCTTTTGGCCGCTTCTGTCCTGGTGGCATTCTTACGCTTGTCAAAGTGTCTGGTGACGTGATCGTCAACACTTTGCTGCGACTCGGCAATGGCCAGCTTCCCATGTTGCTCCTTCTGCCAGACGCTGCCGTTCAGCTCTGCAAGGTCATCTTCGCTGAAACGGCTGGCAGCCTACCTGCACTGGCTCGACACCAGGGTAGCAAGCCGCAGAACCAAGCCATCCTGGAGCAGGCACAGAAACAGGCGGCTCAGACCACTTCGACAATCCTTCTGACCCTTGCTAAGCTGTTTCAGGATGCCACGGCAAGCCCTATCGCTGGTCCGCATGGACCGCTGACACTGGGTGGCATCCCAGCGTCGACTTCGCTGCTGCTGCCTCTATATTATTTGTCCATCTCGATGCATGCATCAGCGTCGACGTGCAACAACCTGGGCATTCTGCTCTCGTCGATCCCTGTCGTCACCACTATCATCAACGCCGCAGGTCAGCCGCAGCAACTTAACGGGCAGGCGCTTGCCATGCAGTACTACACACAAGGATTGCAGCTCGATCCCCGACACCCACATATTTACACCAACCTCGGCTCGCTTCTCAAAGACTTGGGACACTTGAACGAGGCCATCAAGATGTATCAGAAAGCGGTCGAGTGTAATCCAAACTTTGATGTCGCTCTGGCCAACTTGGGTAATGCGATCAAGGATCAGGGGCGAACACAAGACTCGGTAATGTACTATCGCCGTGCGGTTCAGGTCAACCCTCATTTCCCCGAGGCGCTGTGCGGCCTCGTCAACGCGCTGCTGGCAGTATGCGACTGGACGGAGGTGTATACAGATAAGCGGGCGCTGGATAAGATTAGCCCGGCAAATGGGTCGAAAGCCACCGACGTTGCTGCGACATCTGGCGGCTGGATGGTCAATGTCTCTGAGCTTGTTTCGAAGCAGCTCAGCGACGGCTGCCACTACGGCGCTGGCGCTTTCCAGACGGTGGCTAAGCTAGAGGACTGGGTGCGAGCCATTGTCGAAGCTATGGGCGATACCCGTCCAGCAGCCCCGCAGATCTGGGCACAGCGTTTACAGCCGTTCTATCAACTTGGCTTCGATCGTGTCGCCAACAATGTCTGCGAAGGTGGCTACCTCATTCAGCTGATCGAAAGGATGATGCGTAGGTCGCAGCGTAGGTGGTATGTCGATGCATACGGTGCTGGCATGCTGCAATCGGGGACAGAGCTACCTCGGGTATCTCCTGCGCAGACGCATGGAGTCAGCTATGCTAGGCCAAAGTTGCCTTCATGTCTGGTGACGCCAGCGGTCCCGACGGTGCTGCCATTCCACACTTTCACCTATCCTCTGTCGCCACGACAGATTCGTCTCATCTGCCACCGCAATGCGCTGCGGATTTCGCAAAGCACCTTGACCCAAATGTGGGTGCCAGACATTGTCTATCCTCCGCCTTCGCCACCTGCGCCTAAGATCAACATCGGCTACGTTTCGTCCGATTTCAACAACCATCCTCTGGCACATCTCATGCAATCGGTGTTTGGGTTTCATGATCTATCGCGATTCAACGTCTTCCTCTACGCCACGACTCCTTCGGATGGAAGCCCCTACCGTCAGAAGATCGAACGCGAAGCACAGCATTTCGTTGACGTCTCGACATGGTCCAATCAGCAGATTGTCGAACGCATCGTTGTGGACAACATTCACGTGTTGATGAACTTGAACGGGTACACGAAGGGTGCCAAAAATGAGGTTTTTGCAGCAAGACCCTGTCCGGTGCAACTGGAGTTCATGGGTTTTGCGGGAAGCATGGCTTCGAGGTGGACGGACTGGGTGGTGGCGGATCCGATTGTTTGTCCTCCTGATATGACGTGTGTTGATCGATGGCGTCAACAGACCCAAGCGGCTGCAGCATCTGGCAAGCCACTTCAGCAACGTCCGACGGACATGCTTGCCGATATCGACCCGGAAGAAGCATCCAACGAATGGATCTATCCGGATCGATTCATCTACATGCCTCACTCGTATTTTGTCAACGATCACAAACAAGGTTTCCGCGAACCCGTCGCTCCCGAAGTCCTCGCCCTTGCGAACAAGAGCAACGCGGCTGGCTCTAACAACATGTCCGCAGAAGAGCAACTCTGGGCAAGCGAAGAACTCAAACGCTACGCTATGCGACGTGAGCTTTTCCCCACGCTACCCGACGATTACTTCATCTTTGCAGATTTCAACCAGCTCTACAAGTGCGATCCGATGCTCTTTAAGTTGTGGTTGCGCATCCTTATGCGCGTGCCCAAGAGCATTTTATGGTTGCTACGTTTCCCGGCTGCAGGAGAGCACCATTTGCTGCGCGAAGCAAGGCAGTATGCCGGCGACGAAGTAGCTTCGCGCGTCATCTTCACCGACGTTGCACCCAAACACATCCACATCCATCGTGGTCGCGTAGCCGACCTCTTCCTGGATACGACCGAGTGTAACGCTCATACGACGGCAGCAGATATTCTGTGGAGTGGCACTCCGGTGCTGACTTGGCCAAGGCATCGGCATAAGATGTGTTCGAGGGTGGCAGCGAGTATCGTGGCGGCAACGGGCTTGGGTGAGGAGATGACGGTGGATGGGGAAAAGGAGTATGAGGATCGAGCGGTGGAGTTGGCGGAGAGCTTGAGGTATGTTTACTTGGATGCTGATGGACAGGAGGTCGAAGGCAAGGTGGATAGGGATAGGGTTAGGTGGGCGAGTGAGTTGGAAGCGGATCCAAAGAGTGTGGCTGCTCAGCCGCATGCCAATCCGGCGAAGGCGACGGCGACGGCGCCGGCCACAACCAATGAGCACAACGGGTCGACCTCAAGCACGAACAAGCCTGATACCACTAAAGAGAAGGCCGGCAATCCAGAGCAGCAAGACTGCGCCCGATCCGCCTCCATCCTCCCCCCTGCCACCGCGAACCCAGCTCCAGCCCCAACCGGAGTCTCGCTCGCCGAAGCAGCCAAATCCACCGACGCCAATGCCTCCACCTCCTCTGCCATCGCTGCATCCCTCCCACCGCGCCACGCTATCCGCCTCCCTCCCTCGCCTGACCATCCTGGTGCCGTGACACGACGCTCCGTCATCCCTATGACCATCGATGACGAAAATCTTCGGAGGGCAAGACCGAACTTGGCAAGTCTGCGCAAAAAGCTCTTCCTGACCAGAGATACGACGTCGAAGTTGTTCGATACGAAACAATGGGTGAAGGATCTCGAGAAAGGGTATGAGGAAGCTTGGTTGAGGTGGGTTTGGGGAGTGGACACGGAGGACGGGCCCGAGGTGGAGAACTTGCTAGGTGGTGGTGAAGGGGGCGTTGATGGGGAGGAAGGAAAGAAGGGTTTGAGGGAGAGAGTGGGGAAGAGCGGTCATATTTGGGTGGCTGACTTGTGACCGGCCCATCGCTTTCTCTCTTCAAGGTCAAGTGTTGGCTTTACGGAGCATAGTATAGCATAGTATAGCATGGCAGGGTTCTGTTTGTCATTTTGTCTAACCGCCGTCATTCATCATCTTCTATCTGCGCTGGTTTGAGAAACCTTTCTTGGGCCGTGGTCAAAGTTGCGTTTCCGTTGCGCCTATGTTGTGTTGTTTGAGCTTTGGTAGGGGCGACGCCTCGGTCATCCTGTTGCTTTCGTGGAGCACGCTCGCCATGTCTCTCTCTTCAGCGTCACTGCCTCATCAGACCAAATTTTTTTAACTTTTTTTGAGAAGGGAACAAGCACTCACACATGCCTGCGCAACGGACCACACTCACCCTGAGGAAGCTCCTATACACATTAGAAGAAGCGCACTCTTATCCATTTTTTATGCTCACCTTCACTCGTCATCGCTACCCATCAATTCGGCCAACTCGGCTTCCTCCTCAGCTGTCATCTGCACTGCTTTTCCCCCGCCTACTGCTTCTTCTTCGCCTCGAATCTTCCTAGAGGGGAGAGGGGGAAGCGTGTCAGCACCCCAATCTTTACCCATCTTCGTCAGGGCATCGGCTGTGTCCGTCGGGGAGGGCTTGACCAGTTCCGGTGGCGGTAAAGAAGCCATCTTGGCTAGATTAAAGCGTCGGATCGAGCCGTCTAGACTGGCCGAGATGATCCATACTTCGGTTGCCTTTGCTAAGGGCAGTGAATGCGTTTGCGTTGTAGCAGCAGAAGAGGGGTGACGAATCCAAGCAGCGAGTGCGGAAACTTCGTGCCAGTGCGCTTCAACTTCTTTTGCCTCCCCTTCGCCTTCGTCCTCCCCGCTGTTGTTGTGAAGGCGTAAAAGCTCGTCACTTCCCCCCGTAACGACGGCTTCCACGAACACTTCGTACCCCGCATACGAGGGGGGCAGGTAGAGCGAAAGTGGCAATACAGCTTTGACAAAGTCCGCATGTGGGAGGGTTGAGAACGCTGACGTGATGGCATCTTGCGTTCCAAGCAGAGGTGTATTTGACGCAGAAGTCCGGGGTGTTGCACGAGAAAGCGGTTGAAGGGCAGGGGAGAGACGGAATCCTTTGGCAGATTTGTCACCGGAAGCACCCCAAATTTCGGCAATGAGTTTGTAGCGGTTGCCTTCGCTGTCTTCTTTGGTTTCGCTTATGAACGCATCATCGTCACCTTTGTTCCCTGCTGCAGGGGATGAGGGGGGTTGACCTTCAACTTCGACCCTCCTCCAACCGGTTTTGAGGTCGTATACTGCTGTTGAGAATCCTTGAATCTCTCTAACGACTTCGAGCCGAAGAGTGGTGGGGTTGAGGATGTGTTCGAGGACACGACCCATGCTGTCGGCTGAGTAGAGGCGAGTGGTACCGTCGAGACCGATGAGTGACGCTAAGGCGTTAACGGGTCGCGTGTGCGATTTGTTCTGATGTACACATTTGAGATCACCATCCTTGACGCCGTTAGACAGGGCTAGAAAAGATGAAGCGTCCCAGATCATGATCGACTTATCGCTTCCACCTGTCGCGATGTACGTTTTGCCTTGCGAAGCAAAAACGTGAACGCACTTGATAAAGTCTCCCATTGCACCTTCGACGACTTTGATCGGCACCGCTGCTGCTGCTGCTGCTGCCTTGTCATTCGCCACACTGGGAACCTTGTAGACGCGAAGCGCTTTATCCCACGATCCAGTCACCAGCAAGCTTTGCTTTTGTCTGTTCTCGTTCGCTCCCTCACTAAGAAGTTCAATAAAGTCGAAGCTGGGTACAGGTCCTTTTGCGCCCTTATAAACATTCGCCGTCCTCCCCGTCTCGGCTTCGATTTGACGCACTACTCCACCAGCCTCACTCGTCCAAATAAAGTTATCGGTGGTAACGCGAAGCGAGAGAACACGAAATCGTCCGCCGTCCGCACCCGATCCTTCTACGGCCAAATCTTCAGGTGTGTTGTTTATCACATCGGCAAAATGCGGGTTCAGGTGGATTGGGTAACCCCATCGTGCGGCCGCCGAAGATGACGATGATGCAGAAGAAGAGGGTGAGGTGCCGCTGGAGGAGGGTAGGAGTCCAGACGTGAGAATTGCTTTGCGGGAACGATAGGCTCCAAGTGCTTCCGAATAGGACGTTTGGAAGAGCGAGGCGTTCGAGGTGGCTTGCATGTTTGGCGTCCTATCTTGTCGACTGGCAGCGCTTTCTTAAATGCAGCTCTTTGGAAAGCTGATGGTGACTTGAAAGATTCCGAACTACCCAGGGGTCCCGATGATGATGGTGTCTTGGAGGCAAGAAAGCGGGTAAAGAGCTCAGTCAGAAGAGCACAAGAGCAACACTCTCAAGCAAGCTTCGGAGTTACGGACCCTGTGCCACACACACATACACACACCTTAAAATTGTGCAGTGTTGGACTCGACGCGTCTCTCTTCTGCTTTCTTCTTACCGCGCGAAAACAGCCTATCCCGTCGAGCTGCCTCAGCCTTCATCCATCCCTCACATCATGGTCCCTTTCATGGCATCTTGACACACCTCTTCTTGGCAATGCACCCTTCTCATATTGGATACACTGCTCTACACAAGCGAGAAAAGCCCACGCAGACACAATACAGAATGGAAAGAAAAGTCGATTCGTTCTTTTGGAAATGGATGATATAACAAGACTTAAAGTAGTAAAAAAGCATAAGACACACTACACTGAAAGCGTCATTTTCTACAGGACTGATTCAGCTCTAGATTCCCATTCCACTCTCCCCCCAACAAGATCATATCATCAGAGCGAGAGGAAGGAAACCGGCTTCTTCTTCGTTGCAGCTTGTGGCTTGGAGCCAATCTACTTCTTGAGGAAAGCCTCGAGCGAGTCCATCGACATGGACTTGGGGCGCTCGATGGGCATACCAAGGTAACGGTCGGCCACGAGCTGGGGAAGAGCACCGATGGCACGCGAGATACCGAAGATGACAGTGTAGTAGGTGAACTCGGTAAGACCGTACTGGTAAAGAACGCATCCGGAAGCGGCGTCGACGTTGGGGAAGGGGTTCTTGGTCTTTCCGTGCTCCTTGAGGACGCCGGGGGCGACCTGGGAGACCTTCTGGACGAGCTGGACGATCGAGCTGTCACGGAGCTCGGGACGGGTGTCGCAGAACTTGGAGAGAGCGGTGAAACGCGGGTCGGGCTGACGGAGAACGGCGTGACCGTAACCGGGGACGACACGACCAGACTTGAGGGTGGACCAGAGGTACTCCTTGATCTGCTCGTCGGTAGCGTGCTCGCCAACGGCCTCCTGCATGGCAAGAGCCCAGCCGAGAACCTCCTGGTTAGCAAGACCGTGAAGGGGACCGGCAAGACCGAGAAGAGCGGCCGAGTAGGAGAGGTAAGGGTCCGAAAGAGCCGAACCGACAAGGTGGGCAGTGTGGGCCGAAACGTTTCCACCCTCGTGGTCACCGTGGATGGCAATGTAAAGACGGAGGTAGTCGGTCATACCCTGGTTGTCACCGTAGCCGATCATGTTGGAGTAGTTACCGATCAAGTCAAGGTTCGAGTCGATGGTCTGCTTGCCGTCACCACGGCCGAAGACGTTGTAGTAGATACGAGCGGCAATGGCGGGGAGCTTGGCAATGAGGTCGATCGAGTCGTCAAGGACGGGGGCCCAGTACTCGGTCTTCTTGATACCCTTGGCGTAAGCAGCGGCGAACTTGGAGTCGTGGTTAAGAGCAGCGACGGCAGCAGCGAACTGGGTCATGGGGTGGAGAGTCTTGGGGAAAGAGTCGATGATCTTCTCGACGTGGGCGGGCAGGGCACCCTGAGCAGCGAGCTCAGCAGAGAGACCCTTGACCTCCTCCTTGGAGGGGACGTTGCCGGTCAAAAGGAGCCAGAGCATGGACTCGGGGACTGTATAGCATCAAGTGGAGAGGGTAAAATGGTATGCAACAAAGGTCAGCGACTCGTTCCCTTCAAAGCGAGGTTTGTGACTAAATTTCAGAACTACGGCGGTAGCTTTTCGTCCCGGAGTGATGCCAATCGCTACAGCAAAGCGGCGATCACTTTGTGGTCGAAATTGCATCCACAAACACCAATCTTTGCTTCGAAAGCTGAAATTCTAAGCAAAGATCAGACTTTGCTGCTGAAGCAACTCCAGAAAAACGGAAAGCCCCAAGAATACTGGCCATTCCGGGTTCCTTCGCTAGTCTGTGAAACTGCACAGATCACCAAAAGCATGCCGTGCCTACGAATTGAAGGCGCGACAAATTCGGAGTAGGAGCCAAAGATGATACTTACGAATCTCGTTACCGTTGAGGCCAAGGTCAGCGGCGGTGGGGAGAACCTTCTGCGAGTCGGGGATGGACTTGCCGTGGAAAGTGATACCGGTCTCGGAGTCGAGAACGGAACCCTCCCAGAGCATGACCTTGAGACCACGCATACCACCGAGGAGGTGCTGGAGCTGAATCTCGCCGAGCTTGGACTCGCCGTGCTCAGCCTTGAGCTTCTTGAGCTGCTCCTGCTTGGCAGGGATGATCTCGGCGACAGCGTCCTTGAGCGTCTTGGTGGAGGCATATCGGACGGCACCGACGCCGGCAGCAGCGGCGAACTGGCGGGTAGGGGCAGCAGCCCTGAGAGCGAGACGGGGAACGGTGAGCGACAACATCTTTTGTGAAGGGATGAGGGATGGGACGATCAAAGGAGAGTGATGATGGTGAGGGAGAGGAAGAGGAGAAGGATAGCGACGAAGGGAAATGCAGATCGGAATAATTTCCCTGAGCGTGATTGAGTGAACGAGTGGGCAAAAGCATAGATAGATTGCTGGGCTTGAGCGGGCGGACGGACTGTTGTGCCGAATGCGAAAAAGTACGACAAAAGAGCGACCCGGAAGGTCCAAGCGAGCGAGTGACCGGGCGAGAAAGACACACACACAATTGAACGCACACGAACGCAGAGATACAGACAGCGACAAAGCGGCAGCCAGAATCAGAGAGCAACAGCAGGCAGGGTGCAGTGACCGACCGACCGACACACACGCGAACGACGACGATGACGGGTGAAAAAGGTCAAAAGATCTGAAAGATCAGGCGGAACAGCGCGGACAAGCGGTTCAAGAAGAACCAACACACACCCTCACCCACACACTCACGCCCCAAATTCAAGACTTGGACAGCGACAGAGATCGGTGGAGGCTCCGACACTCGATTTGAGCCCGGACCAGGCACGACTGAAGAAGAAGAAGCGAAAGAAAAAAAGGGTCGCCATTTGAAATAGAAAAAGAAAAGGAAGAAACGGCTTGTTGAGCCAACCCACGCGAGGACTTCTTGTCTCTGCATCAGATTGAAAAGCGACTTCTTCTCACAGTCTGCTGCCTCAACAAGCAATCATTCAATTTGTTTCGATAATGTGCTCCGATCGCGAAAGGATCTGCATAGATATTCAAAAAGTTCTTCCTCTTCCTTTCATCACAGCCAGCAAGCTTCCTACTGTAACGGCTTTGACGCCCGTGTCAACCTTTGATTCGGTCTTTGGTATCGTGCGTCTAGCCTTTGCTTCCATGTGTGCGGCAGTGTTGGATCTCCTATCGACCGACTTCTTGCCCTTGTGAATTCCGTAGGTACGGCCGACAGTAGTAGCCATTTCCACTTCCTTGCCGCATTAGCAACAGGAAGAACAGCAACCACCATTCAATTGACCAGGGTGAAGGTAGCAACCATGCTGGAAAGCAAAGGCGGACTTTTGCGAGCGAACACTTCCGAGTTCAACTTGTGGTTGCGTGGATCTTGGTTCTTGGTGTGCGCATGTGACAAAAGGATGAGCCGACGATGAATCTCTCCGTGCCCCAAAAACCAAACTCGACGGACAGCGGTGACCGCATCAGGGTCAACAGGCGGTAGAGCTCGAGTTTCATGCAAAAAGGTCCCACTTCGGATCAACCGGCTCAAGACACGCTTGTGCCCGGCTTGCTTGCACCCACTTTCAGCAGCGGCAGCGCCGCCATGGTGGTGCGAAGGCATGCATGTTGGTGATCCTGTTCGAACTACAGATCAGATGAAATTTCGTCGACTCCCGATCCTTAACGGATTTGCAGGCGAAAGCTT
The DNA here is from genome assembly GCA_001736125.1 of Pseudozyma tsukubaensis. Taxonomy (NCBI): domain Eukaryota; kingdom Fungi; phylum Basidiomycota; class Ustilaginomycetes; order Ustilaginales; family Ustilaginaceae; genus Pseudozyma; species Pseudozyma tsukubaensis. The sequence goes on along the minus strand of MAIP01000079.1, from coordinate 3,117 downwards.
GACCATAAAAGCAAGATGGAGCATTCGACGGATAGCGAGTAAGCGCATGCCGTAGCTGATACCAGGCAGTGGAGAAGGGCACCGCAATGATCCTGAAGCTCAACGTGATGGTGCGCTGCGACTCTCCTCGGATCTTCTTCCCCGAAGTACTTCTTCTTCCTCTTCTTCCCCTCAAAACCATCTTGACAGCGAAACAAGAAATGCGGGGCCCGAACCCTCCCGCAATTCTTTGACTGGAGAAGAGACAATCCCAAGCCGCTGTCCGGCAAGCAATGGAAGCCGGCACCCGACTCGACTGGCTCGCTACCTATGCGCGGGCTGTCGATCTCGCTCGCTGGCCGATCCTGCCCTCACTGTCGATGGGTCTCCTCCTTCGTGCATGGCGAACGCCTGAAACGCTTGCAATGTTGCTGTGCTCGCAAGGGTTCAGAGGGAGTCGCAGCGAAACGTGTATTGCTCCGAAACAATCCGAATATTTATTTTGAAATGTGTTAGGATCCGCGACGATGACATTCTGAGAATCGCATGTGCGATGCTTGCAATGCTTATGTCACAATGACTCATTGCTCCTCACGGGCCAGCTTCATGCACGCCTTGCAGGACACGTCGACTTTTGAGCTCGCTTGGCTCCGAGTGCCGAACTTGTACCCAACACCAACACCTGAATTCTTCTCTACCTCTTCGTCATTCCCTCACCATCTCTTTGAATGCTGCGGGCGTGCAGCGATACGTCAGCACTGCTCATAGCCACCTTTTTAGTCGTATTGGGACGATGAACCGCCGAGCAGGAGCCACCGACCGCCATGCACTGCTTGCGGGTGGTGCATACCCTTCTTCCTCCTCCCTATCCGCCTACCGGTCTTCCTCGCCCTACGACTCGAATCCATACCCTTCCTCCTCTTCGTCCTCAGCCTTCAACGGCAACGGCAATGGCAGCTACCAAAGCTCCGCTGACTTTATAGGCGCACCCAAGAAGGAACCCCCAACCTCTTCCTACGGTAACGGCATTCTTGGCCGAGCAGCATCGAACTACACAGCAACACGGACAGCCGAGGATTTGGAAGAACAAAACGATTCACGGCTCGACGGCCTCACAGCTCGCGTCAGCATGTTGAAGGAAATCACGCTCAACATCGGCACAGAGGTCAGAGATTCAACCAAGGATCTGGGAACCTTGGGAGAAGCCTTTGAAAGCACATCGGCTTTTCTAGGTGGGACGTTCAAAAGAATGAACAAGATGGCGAAGAGACAAGGATCGTGGTTCTGCAACATGATGCTTTTCATTCTTTTTGTTACGTGGATCTTTGTAAGTTGCTTTCCAGAACAGCAAAGTACGTCTCGGTTCGAGGTCCTCGTGTACTAACGTTTCAAATTTTTGTCTTTGATGCTGTGGAAAATAAGGTCTTTTTATGGTGGTGGAGAAGGTGAAGATGCCGCAAATCCAACAGTATACCCTTGTTTCTCTTTCATTCGTCAACACCCGTCTCAATGAAATTGTGACACCTTTGGCCTGCATCCAACCGACCAAAACTTGTACTTGTATCTCCCCCGCAACTCATAGCAATCGTTTTTATCGCCAGACTCTTTCTTTCTCGCTTGGCACATCTCTCAGCTTTACGGCCATTCTGGTCCGAGGAGCACGAACCACGTCCGCACTGTGATGACACCTCGTCGAACCATCAATTCGGGCGGGGACGGAGATTCGGACATACTTCCGGGGAAACTAGAATCGAAAAAGTATGATTGCAAAGAAAATGTTCGTCAAAGGCAAGCTTCAGACGAGACGTAGCAAGCAAAAGAAAAGCCAAAGTGACTGGCACTTTGTGTAGACGATTACGGGCAAGAAGCGACAGAAGATTATGGAACGCTCGACCTTCCTCCCAGCGGCTGTACGGCGGGAGGAAGGAAACAAAAGGGACAAAACAGCAGAGTGGGAACGAAAGTAAAGACAGTAACCAACCCGCCAATGTGGTGTCGATAAAGGAACCAGAGGTTTCCACCCCATTCTTAACCTTGGAGCAACTTTGGACCGAACAACGCCAAATCCCAAGGATTCGGCGTCTTCGTCCTGTACATCTTCAACCCCTTAATCCTGCCCTCTGTCAACGTACCACTTGGGCTCAACTTTTTGAACGCCGACTTCGTCAGATCGACATGATTCTCCCCGCATCCGGCGCACTTATCGATCACTCTCACCGTGACACAATGGTTGTCCGCCTTTTTGTTGCAAAGTTTCACAAACTCGCCACATTGAGGGCCGCTATCCCAGTTTTTGACGACGGCGCCAATGTGACAGCTGTTGACGGGTTGCCAGTTGCCTCCTCCATTACCGCATTGGGGGTTTTTGAGATCGTGAGAGGCGTACCAGGTGATTTGGACGTCGGGGGACCAGATCTCGTCACTGACAGCTGGGCCGAGAGTGAAGAGCTTACGTGCAGCGGAGGAAGTGGCATTTGACTTGTGCTTGCGCGAATGCTTGTGGTGGTGTTTAGAACGACGAAGAACGGATCGTTGTTCAAGCTGTTCAGGGGTGTAGTCGTCGTCGTCTTCGTCACCTACGACCGAGTTGATGAATTGAAGAGGGTTACCATCGTCATCGAGATGCTGCGGGAGCGAAGTGACGGTGGAGAGGGGGGAGGGAGTGGTGTCTTGCGCAGTGACACCCAGTGCTACGAGTGCGAAAGTCGCAAGGACCGCGTTGAAGAGGGTGATGCGAACCATGACTTTGAAATGAGCAGCTATCAGTTTGGTAGGCGTTACTCTGCGGTAGATTCGGAGGTTGAGAAAGAGTGTACGTTGCGAGATATAAGGAGCGTGATTTGGGCAGAGAGAAGGTGTTGATTTGTCTTGAGGGAAGCAGGGAGGGGCAAGGGGCTTGGAGAGATAGTGGAGAGGGGAGTACTTGATGGTCGTGAAGAACGTTACGAACTTGCTCAACGCATAATGAAGAGCATCGAGCACGAAGCTGAAATGGCTTCCACTGCAAACCTCAGGAGCGGTACAGTGCGAGCAAGCGGGGCTTCACCGCCAACAGACGGTACAAGGCGTTTCGTTACCAGATAGTCACACACACACACACACACACACACACACACACACACACACACACACACACAC